>JAOUZG010017227.1:2431141-2495347 GCA_026289955.1 Argiope argentata
AGAGGACATTCAAACTTTCAGAGCATTCTATTAATTTATTTATGATTTAGAGGCGTTAATATATTATAATATACTTAAACTTTTTTTAAAAATCAGTAGTTTTGATGTATTACATTGGTTAATTTTGATATTTCTAACTCAAACTTCCAAATTAATCCCAACTTTTGTTTCAAAAGGGGTGAGAGTAAGTAATAATTAAAATTGGTGTTCTTTCGAACAAATTTGGAGCAATTGGAATATTTTACAATAACATTAATTTTACTAATATTAACGCCTCGTAATCATAAATAAATTAATTGAATGCTCTAAAAGTTTGCATGTCCTCTCCTACAGTGTTTTTTCTTAATGCCTATAAAATTTCAAATTGCTAAGGTTAAAATTGCAAAAAGTTATTTTAAAGGTCACTGGTCGCCTTAAAGAAAGCAGACTAAATTTTCTGACAGAAATCCGACTAATTCATATAGTTCTTTGATTACCAGTAGAGTATTTGTCAGGAGATGTTGAACTAAGTGCCAACAGTATTTACTCCTTAGCTGATATTTATTGGTATAGTTCGCTTTAACCTAAAATTCTTCGAATAATGTTGGTTATGAACACAAGCAAAGGAAAGAAGTTATGAACATTTTACTTTTCTTTATATTCACCAACCACAAAATGTATTTTCTCACCGTTACTCTCCGTATGTTGATATGATTACTTCCTTTGCATCTGAAAATGTATCCTAGTATTTATTAAAATAAAATTTTAATATATTTGTTATAACTTTTGCTTAACAACTAAATTTGGTTTAGTATAGTTCAGTTTAGTTAACGTCCCGTAGTAAAGTAATACAAGAGCTATTTTGGGATAGACCTCGTTAATTTGAAACGCAGTCAGATGACGAGATCGACACCTGAACTAGCACCCCCCCCCTCACCACACTACACCAGCGGGAGGACGTTGGGCCATGACAGATTTAGCGAGCAACTGACATTACATGACAGTTCTTCGGTAGAATAGGGTGTCGAACTTGAAATCCTACGACTCACGAGTCGAGAAACCAAATTTGGTGTTAAAGGTTTGTTTGGGGAGGTGAATTTCGTTCTAAAGATACAAAGAAAATTCAAGAAAGTGCAATCATCTCCAAATCTGAAAATAAAGCTTGGATAAATGCTCTGGATACCACGACATTTAAAATTAGTGAATCTTATTAAACTTTGCAATATCAATGATCTTTTTATTATATAGTTTATGATCTATTATAATTGAATTATGAATTTCAAAAAAATATAGTCATGTTTTTAAATGCATCTCTTTTCCCAAATGAATCAGTGCATATAACGCGTCAACGTTGTTTCATATCTGTGGTCAAAATTTTTTTTAAACATACACAGTCTGAAATAGGGAAAATGTTTCCAGGTAACGTTCAGAATGGAGAACAAATAAATGTGCTCTTTGAATCGGAATGCAAAAAAAGAAAGAAAGTCTTGGTAATTTCGGGATGAATTGTCGCATTTCATAAATAAAAATATCACGTATATTCAAATTTTCATATATTTTTGCCGCCGAAGAAAAATGACATTTCTTATTTTTTAAGATGTTTTCTTTTGCTCACACATAAAATTTGAATATTATCTCTGAATTATTCTAAAAAGATTCTTTTGTCTGAGGAATTATCTTTGCTTTTATTTTTTGAAAATAAATCTTCTTTCTTTTTCTTTTTTTAAAATACCACAGTTTGTACTTTTATGCAAAAAATAAATATTTTTATAAGCTTTTAAGGCTCTTAATAAATGCTCTCCAAAATACTGTTTTTAAATAATAATAAAAAGAATTTACCCTCTTTTTCCTTGTAAAATATATAATTTTTTAAATATTTTACAAGTCTCCTAATAAAATTCATTATCGAATAAAATTTATATACCTTATAAGTGAAAACTATATAAGATCTAATTTTTAGGGAGGGGATTGTACTCATTAACAAAAGTATGGGTAAATGATTGAATAAACACAAATTAGAAATGATATATTTGCATTTAAAAACTATTTGTTAGTAACTAAAATTATCTTTAATTTCATAAAATGTCTGAGCTAAACATTATTCCAAAGTTAGTTTTTATGTGTTTAAGAAACTAAATTCACGAAGCTATTTATGAATTTCATTAAAAAATTATGTGAAAATTAGTGTTTATTGATGAATTCCATTCAAGAATAAATGAAAACTCATGAATATACAAGAATTTTATTAAAAAATTATGAGGGAATTGGGGTTATATATAAACAGATACCCTTCAAGGTAGAACTGAATTACGTTAGACACACCAACTCGAATTGGTATATGTTATGCATATTATTTGAAAAGGAATAATTTCTTGATAAAAAAAAACTATAGTTTATATATTGATATTGAAAATATTTATAAGAAAAATGAAGATGTGCATATACATGCTGACTGCTAGAGCATTTTATCATGAAGTATCAAATTTAGTTGGTAGCAAAAAAATCATACCAATTTATTGAAATTTTTAAGTAAAATCTCAATTAGTTAAAAATTAAGCCAGACTTTGGGTTTTTTTCAGGAAAATCTTACAAAAATAACATGACACGAAAATGATATTTCCATAGTTTTATTTTTTAAAAAAAGAGTTATATATTGATATCACTTGAATTGTCAATTGCACAGTTTTTTGCGATATCGACATTACTCAAAAAAAGTTTTTATCATTATTTTGAAGACCAGCTTTTATTGTTTTACCAAATATTTTTCTTTCATCACTGAAGGCGAAGAAGAAAAATTCGGTTTATTATCTCTGTAGTTTTAGTGTGCAATTAGAATGGGAAGTTATAAGAAAATGCGATGCTAGAAGTCCATTTCCTGCACATTTATGCTTTTATTAGAACTATGATATTATGGCGTCTGATTACATTAGAAATATTATGAACAATAAACAGGCCAGGCATAAGACTAAAATAACGCGATTGTATATCATATCTGATGCTTATTATATTTTATTAAGAAAATTACGAGCATCAAACAATGCATTAGAGATATAAATGGAATTAACGTCAGTAGTATTCTGGCCTATTAACTACTCATCAAAGGCAGCTAATTATGAATAAAGAAAAATAAAATACATATATTGATTCGAAGAAGCTATGTTTCTGGCAGAATGTTTCACATATGAAATGAAATTAATTTTTTATTTAAAAATAAAAGTATAAATTTTAATGACATGAACATTAATTTATGCTTTAAATCTAATTCTTATCGTTTATTGATTTTTCATTAATCATTAATTTTATATTATATAAATAAATAGGAAAATGCAATTAAGCTACAATCAAATTCTTTAATGGAAACAGATATTTTACGTTCTAAGTTTTCGATTAGGATTGTGTAGTAAAATTTATTATATGATGTATTTTCTAATTCAATTTGTGTGTCGTGATTATCAGCAGAAGATGTAATTGTTTTTCTTACAAAATAAAATTTAAATAACAAAACATGTAAATAATTTATAATGCTTTACTGTTACACTTTTAAATATAATATTCTAAATAATTCTACCTTTTTAAACAGCATTTGTAACTTGATTAGATATTAGTAAAACTTTTATTCATAAAGTATGCTTTGAAAGTTGTTACACGATCAAACAATCATTCTTTTTGGCAAAGTTTTGGTGTAGAAAGAAACAGCAACAACAGAACAGAGAATACAATTTTGGATAAATTCAGCTTTGCCAAAATATTTCTGAAAAATTCTAAGATAAGAGAGCTAATTAAATGTTTTTAACAGTATAAAGTAATCGAAAGTTCATAATTCCGAAATTTTCAATGCTGAATTTTCGTTGCGATTTCTTTTTAAAATGGTGTGATTTTGACAAAACTTTGAAAAGAAGAGAAAAAGAAACAACCCCACATTGTAGTCAGTGTTACTTTAACTTCTTGCAACTTATTTTATGATCTGCGTTCTCAAACTATAGAGTAGTTTGCATTCATTCAAATGGCATAAATTGAAATCTTAAGAGGATCCCATATTTTCAAATTCTTGTAAAATAACCGGGATACGAAGTTTAAGTTTTATTTTTTAACTGTATATTTATAAGTAAATGAGATAGTTGTAAAAGATATATTTGTTAATTAAAATAAATATTTAAGTGTCTCCGAGTATATTTTTCAGATTTCAGTATACTGGAAATTCTTCTACGTGTTATTTTTACTTATTAACTATACAAAATTAATAAAAAAGTATTTGTTACATATTTAAGTAAAATTATATATCTATTCTACATTGATTTGCTTATTTTAGGTATATGATTGTAGATTCTATTTCAGAAAACACAAATTGCTAATAAAAATGTATTACTATTCATAAAAATATTTTTAAATAATTTTAAAAGTATTTTAAACTACTTAAAATACTTTATAATTAATATTCATATGAATACTTAATAATTAATTTTAAATAAAATTTTAAAATAATAATGCATAATTGTTTTAAATGCGTTTTTTAAAATGATAATAATGATAAGTAAACAAATTCAAAATGTTAGAATCTTTATTTTTAGAATTAATATTTTAGGTTTATTAGAGTTCTGAAATTATGTTTTAAATGTTTCATTAATTAGAAAGAGTTTTATATTTCATGCAATAATATTTCAGTGTACATTTTAACAAAATATTATACTTCTTAGATAATAATTTTTAAAAAAATAATTAACACTTTATCGATAAGAATATTAACATCTCAATGCAATATATCTGGAAATAAAAGAATATAAAATCACGTGTTATCTCGTGAGATAACAACAAAAGGAAGATATCATCAGTTACGATCAACAATGTTTGAATATGAGAGCAAACGAGATAACACGTGAGCAGTCAACTATATGTTAATAGAGACGACCGTCTTCTAAATATCCCAATAAAGAGAAGGACTTCAGATTTCAGATTACCTGAATTAAGAAGATCTTGCTGGTTATATAATTCGAAGATTACTTAAGTTGCATTTCAATAAAATTTAAAAATTACATAGCATTACCTCAGTTCAATTTCGAGTTGGGTATTCTTCTGATTATATCTCCATTTTCTGTTGCATAATTTTTCTACAAATATACTTCTTGAAATTTATTTTTTCAGTTTCATTTTAATTTAAAACTTATTAATTTCTACAGGTATATTCAGGTTAAGTGGTCATAAAATATTACAGGAAATGAAGAAATGAGTACATTTCCTCGAATTTTTCAAAAATAATAAAAAAATTCATTTTGTAATCTTATTTCCTAATGTCCTTCATTTTTATTTGTTGAAGCAACTAACATATGTTCCACAATAAAACATTTGGAGCTTATTATTTTATTATATTTCTGACGATTTACTAAAAAAATGTTTTTTCTTTGGTTCTAGAAGCGTATGTGAAGAGCAATATACATGTCATTATGTTCCGAAGTACCTTTTTCATTGCGACTTGGATCAAAACTTAGCATTCCAATTCTAAGGATATTGAAGCTGAACAAACAATTTCAGAGCCACAATACAAAAGGAAGGATTGTTTGTGTTGCACTTACTGTCGTAAGGAATGTTGTTATAATGTCGCATTTTGCGATAAAAGATGCTCATTAGTTGGAATATTATCTTTGGTTTCTGCCAAAAAAAATTTAATACCATTTTTTTCAAGTGTCTAGGTTGATTTAATAGCGACAAAAATAACCTTCAACTCCTGACTTTATTACACAAAAGCTGTTTAACAGCGAAAAAGATAGGAGGATACTAATTAGTGTGGGCAGAATTTTCAGTAAGTAACTACGTGGTATCTTAACACGCAGAGATCCACCTGCTGAGTTTCTTCACAATAATCTGTTATATTTTTTTATTTGTTATAAAAATAACTTATCACATGAACGTGATAGCACGCTAATTATAAAATAAAATCTCGAGATATAGCATTTTTATAAAATTTATGATAAAGGTATATCTATATTCTATCCAAAGGTCATAGTTCGATCTCAATATAAAAGTATTGATAATAAAGATTACTGAAGCGCTCCATTTTTAAACATTTCAAATATCATAAGGAACATTATAAAGTTCGCAATTTCCTTTTGTCTTCTGTGATGATTTTTATCCGTTGAGCGAGGTAAATTTATATTGATGTCTAATTCTTTTAAAAGTGTTGAAACTTTGTAATTCTGTATGTGGTGTTCCTATTTTTACGAATGTTTATGTGATCATAAACCTAGTTAAAAATAACAATAAAAGACATGCACCGGAAAAAATAGCATATTAGAACAAGACAAAGTTCGGAGTCAAAATAGTATGTAAAATATACCATCAAAACAGCATCTTTTCGATGGTCTCTTTAGCTGTTTTTCAATAGTGACACTAAATGCGTAGATATTATAAGAGAACGTTATATATCAAAATAGTTCTAAAGGAATTTCTATTTCATTTGTCTAAGAGACTCTCAGATGTAAATAAGAAAAAAAATATAAAAGCATAGATTGCAATCTCCCGTCAATTAATTCTTCACAAAAACAAAAGAATTATGTAATTGGATTTTGTAAAAGAAATTGAAGCAATTACAATTATAAATTAAACATAAAGATTGTTTGAGGAAACTATAAAAACACATTTTTACTATTAGATGTACGAAATGAATGTAAAATACTAGAATAATGCATTCTAAAATTTTTGAATTATAAAAATTTTCTATAAATAGAGATCACATGTTTTTAATATTTATTTATAGAGGGAAATTATATTGTCTTTTTAAAAATATATTTAGTCCTTTTCGCATCAAGTTGATGCGTGTAGTAGAGGTAAGTGAATAAGAAATATCCGTAAACCTAGAATTAAATTGATTAATAATCTATAAGTTTCACTTATTAAAATATACTGATTACAGACTTTCCCATATGGCGGGTTTTAATATAGACCTTCCCAATCCAACATCGCATATATGTACACGGTGCAACAGATTATATTTGTAAGACATTTATTTTAGCAATCATCAGTCATGGAAAAGGTATATTTTAAATTGAATTCACATATAAAAAACAATAAATTTTCATTTTATTGTATTTTCTAAAGTGAGAAGAGATTTCGCAAAAAAAAATTAGAAATTCTAACTTTATATCCACAGTTGTCTTCAGTTCTGTTTAATTAACTTTTATCTGTATTCAGTAGAATAAAGTAGCAAAAGTAGTAAAGTAGCAAAGAATAAAGTAGCAAAAGATGTCAAACTCTCAAAGTTTGACATCTACAAGATAAGGATAGAAATATTTAATCTTAAAAGCTGAACTGGTTCATTTTATGGGAATGTTAGTTTAATTTATATTCGAAAACAATTCGAATCGATCCTCTAAAACGAAAAAAAGGTAATAATAAAGAACTGAATAAATGATTACAGAGCATAAACAATACTTATAGTTTATTTGAGTCTTTAAAAATTCAAATAGCCCCACTATTTGATATTTGTATTTACAATCAATATAAATTTTAACTCTGTTAGCGCTTAAAAGCCCCAAACGCTCGTTCAATAAAATTACAGTTAGTATCCCAGATATCCGGATGTATTTCCCTTTATTTAAGTGTGATTAGTTAGATAAATGAAATGTGTGCTTTTCCCGTCAGAATGGCTTGTGAAAAAGACAGGGGGGGGGGTATTAGAGAACTCTCAAAATATTTACTAGCGTACGTTTGCCTAGTTGCCATAAGCTAGAGAGGGGGGGGGGAGAATCTTTTGGAATATCAAACCCTTAAAAACATGAGTTTTCATTGTAATTTTTTGAAGAAAATAGATATTTTTTTTTTATATTCGTGAGATAAAAGTGGTTTCCTAGTATTTTGGGATTCCTAAAATTGAAATCAGGTATGACAGTATTCGGGTGAGATATTTTTTTTATCAATTCATTTTATAGAAATCAATATTAATTTTTTGCTTTATTATATTCACGCACTTATTATTATTCGTATGCTTATTTCTGCAACAAAAGTAAAAACCATTTTTGTTAATACTATATTTAAATTCTCTTTAGATTAATTCAATGCTCCACCACACCATATAATATAATAATTATTCTCTTATTCAAAATTACAAAAGTCGCTTTAGAGTATAAGTATGTAGTTAGAATTTACCGGTTCAGGGGCGGTCCTCGTCATCTGATCATCACTCAAAATACCCCTCGTGTTGCTTCAAGATGGATCAGAAATAAAAATAAACACCAGAAACAAATATCCGAACGAATGTGTTTTATCATCAATACGAAACTAGAAACGATTTTGCTATAATTAGCAGAAAAAAAAGACAAAGGCAACTAAACGACTCGATATAATTGATTGATTTCTAAGTAGGTTTACCCTGTATTTCTCTATTCTTTCCATGTAGAAGGAATAAAAAAGCAACTCAGCCAAGACACCAATATTTACCCACGTCTTTTGTTCCACGTTTTGATCCAAGAAAAGGCAAGGGAAAAAAAACAATTTTTTCCCCCGTGTTTGTCCGGAAAAATATTTGTTTTCCAACGGTCCCCAAACTCCTAGTGTCTCGGATTCTTCCATATCCGATGGAATTCCCGATTGTACCCTCCCCCTCCCCATTGGTTTATTCATAGCCCGACAGAATGAATCCTAACGGACAGTGTTATTGGATTCAAAATGGCCGCCCAGCGAAATCGCAGTTTGACAATCTCGATTGTTTGTTCTTTTGGTTCGGAGCTCGTATCCAGAATGTGTTAAGTCTCTTTTAAACACGAGTTGAACAAACTAAATGTCGTTTTATTCGAACCAATACGTTCTCTCTCTCTCCCTTCCTTTCTTTCTTTCCTTTTAACTCGGTCTGTTGCTTTCTTTAGAATCATTTTATTGAATTTTCCCGGAGTTGCTGCTTTTTAGAACAGATAAGAATTTCCAGAACACATTATTTTTGTTGTTGTTTCTTCCAAAAGTGTCGATCAAATTTTGATGAGATAAGCAAACAAAAGGAAATGGATGTTTAGAAAATAGAATATGGTTCAATTTTTTTATTATATCAACGAACAATTGAATCATAATTTTAGTGCTTTAAAAGGTTCCATGACCCGAAAATTCTTAAATATACCACGTATAATGGAAATTAGATAATTAGATTCGTCTTAATTCAAATTATTCGAAAATTATATTTTCATTTGGAACATATTTTGTTTTTTAAGCTATATAAAGTGTCGATCAAATTTTGATGAGGTAAGCAAACAAAAGGAAATGGATGTTTAAAAAAAAGAATAGCTTTCCATTTTTTTATTATAGCAGCGAACATTTGAATCGAATTGATCTAAATAATTTTAGTACTTTAAAATTTTTAAATGATACAACGCATAGTAGAATTTAGATTCTTAAATTCGTCTTAATTCAAATTCTAAAATTAGAATTTCTCTCTCTCTCTCTCTCTCTCTCTCTCTCTCTCTCTCTCTCTCTCTCTCTCTCTATATATATATATATATATATATATATATATATATATATATATATAAGGTAACGTAGCTATTTAGGTTTGTCTTAATTTAAATTCTTCAATAATTCGTATTTTTCTTTGCTGTTCGAAATTCCTATTAATATAATGTTGAAATAGGGCCTATAATTCAATTTTATTAGGATTAATTCAAAGTTAGAAATAAAAAAATATTTGAAACTGTTATTATTTCTCTTTTGTTTTATTCATTAAAGGCACCCTATATCATAATCTTGATTTTGTGGGTTTCATGTCATTGTTCTTGGTACTTCCGTTATATTGCGTTTGTATATTACGACCTCAGTTTTTATAGCATAGAACTCGAAATCATAATTTATAAATCCTTGAATGACACTAGGGTTTTACTATTGTATATTGCATTAAATGATGTTTCATTCTGATATAAAAAAGAAATTTTGATGTGTTCAATTTTCTGAACAAATACAAACACATTTCCTTCCAATTTCATTATACAATTGCTTTATTTAAATTACTGGGAACATATTACATATTAATTTTTCTAAAATAAGCATTATTTTTTAATGAAATAAATTATATAGGGCTTAAATAGATATTTGTTTATAAAAATCGTTAAATACAAAAAAATATGATTCTTTTTAAGCATGAAAACTACAATTTTTTCTTGAAACTGCAACTTTGACATCCAATTTTTCCTAAGTTAAACATTTCATAAATTGATTTTTCTTATAATAAGAGCTTCGAATTAGTCAACTTTAACTGATTATTGCAATTATCATTTTACTCACGGAAATTAATATGTATATACATATTAATTAGAAATATATATCTTTATAAGACAATTTTTTATAAATCATTTTGAGCATGAAAACAGCAATTTTTCCTTGAGACTGCCACTTTGAGATCTGAATTTTCTTAATTTGGACATTTCCTAAATTGAATTTTCTTATAATCAGAGCTTTGAATTAGTTAATCTTAACTGATTATATTAAGTATTATTAATTTACTCACGGAAATTAATTTGTGTTCTTATATTAAATATAAATATATTTTTATAAAATAAATTTTTATGAATTTTTATAAACTATAAAAATTGCCATACTTCCTTGAAACTGTCACTTTGACATCTGATTTTTCTTGAGTTAAACATTTCATTTAAACAATTCATTTTTCTTATAATCAGAATTTCAAATTAATCAACTGCAATTCATTCTAATTCGATTAAGCCAACTTCAACTAATTAGAATTCGTCAACTTCAAATAAATACAATTTGAATTAGTAAGCATCAATAAATCTAAGAAATAATTAACAATTGTAAAAAAAAACATACTTTGCTGTTATAACACATTCCTTAATTACTTTTACTTTAATATTAGAATACTTCTTGTGTCATTCAGTCTTGAGGAACCAATTAAATTTCACATTTTTGAAGGAAAAAAACAGGATGTGAACTTACAGCAATACGTGATGCAATCTTTAGTTAGAAGACAAATACAACTACATAATCACGTGATTGTGACATCACTGCACGGAGCATCTTAATATCGGTATTTACATTATTTAATTATGTTTATGAATAAATATTGAAAAAATTGAAATCTAAATTAAAATTGTAACTTTGTTAAGACTAGCATGATTTCAGGGGATGAAATCATGCTAGTCTTAACAATGTGCATATTTTCTATTGAAAAATTTCTTAATTTTTGCATAATTTACATAATTTTATGGCGTAATTTTTTCTTTCTCTTTGAAATTGCGTATCACTATCTCTGTTATTTTCTCTTACAATTTCATAACTTTGAGTAAAAGCAAGATATATATTCTTTTTCAAAAAAGTATCTATTATTTAACAATACTGTATGTGTGTGCATCTTTTCCCCATAATTTGACAATTTTATGGACTACATAATATTAAAAATGTGACTAAAGGACATTCGCGTCAGAATGGGCGGAAATAGAGGGTGGAGTTCTGACTGTTGTCACCGCCCACGGTTCAGCCTTTCCAGTGCGTTTCACGATTTAAATAAAGATTTCTTTATACCACGCTATTTCTATATTTACAAGAATTTTCTTAATTAAATGACAAGTTACCTTTTCATTTTATGGTGGTGCCATCTGGTGTAAGAGTATTCTTGGAAGTGCCATAGTAATCTATCTCATAAAATATCCTGCTTTTTTTCATAACTTATATATTATATCTAATTTTTTTTTCTGTTTTTTCCATAGCTTACTTATATATTTGTATAATTTTTCCCTTTTTGATATTAGATTTGCTAATATCAATAATATCTTTTGTAGGCAAGGTTATTTTTATAAAAATGTATCTTGTGCTGTCATTCTCAAACGTTTCTTGTTGTTTGAATTCTTTCTATTGTTGTTGCATGGAAATGCATAAATTACTCTGCATTAAATGCAGCTTCAATTTTTATAAACTGATTATGAAGTCATATTTTAAAAATTTAGAACTTAAAATTCAACAAGACAGATATGGTAAAGTGGAAGATTAAGAATGTTATATGGGACATGTAAATGATAGACAAGTGGCTTTTAGAGAAAATACTTTTTTAAATTCTAAGTACTTTGTCACTTAAAATCTAACATCTCTTTTATTATAAAGATATTACTTTCCATGCATATTTATTACGTCACTTTAAGCCTCTTGAGAGGAAATCCATCTTTTCTATTTTCTTCAGATTACAGCAAGGCAGCTTTTCCCACAATAATTTCTCGGACCAGGAAAAGATAACCCCAAGTTAATAAAATTAAAGGCAGAAATCCATTAATCATATTCACGATAAAGAGGATTCTGCCCACCAAAGTAAAAAAAAAATGTAGTAAAACTAAAGGATCCATATTTTACCTGTCATCACACTTTAAAAACGTCATTAAGTACCGAAATATGAATATTTTTATTGTTTATTTTTGTCCAAAGATCATTTTTTGAATTTACGATATCTAGCGTAGATATACTTCAATACTGCAAGGAATATGGGTATATTACGTTGCATTTTTGATGTCTTGCAGTTTTTGAAAAGATGGTTCAGTAGTAACAGGTTGATTGATGTCATTATTTTGTTTAAAACTCGGTTTAAAATTTAGTACTTCGTACAAAATATTTTTTATCTTTCTAAAGTCTATTGGTTTTTATTCCTTTATTTGAACTCACTATTATGGCTTTATTTTGACTTTTCGTGGGGTTTTTTTCATAGTTTTACCAATGTTTTTTGTGTGTGTCAGTTTTATAGAAACAGTTTTTGTTGGGCTTTAAATGAGGGAAAAATAGTTTGGCAAAGTATAACCTTCTTATTGGTTCTTGTGCTTTAAACTTCAAACAAATTAATTAACTTTATGCAAAAATGTACAATAACCGGCATCCTGGCACAAAGGTAGCGCTTCTTCCTCGTGATCTGGGTGAACCGGGTGTGAGTCCCAGTTAGGACAAGGTTGTTCTATGTCTGCCTGTGAGGTGTGTGAATGTGCCCCCCTCCACCCCCTGTAAAAAGAGGCTATGCCAGTGAATGTGATGCTTTTTGTACATTGCAACAATTTGCAATTTAATTATACTAATATCTGGTTTGAAAATAATATGAGGGCCATTTTGGGAGGAACCTTGTAACTTTGAGCTGCGGTCAATAACAAGAATACTCTTGCACTATCATCAATTCTCAACACAACTGTACCGCAATAACTGGAAAATATTTTATTCAATATGTCAGATAAACGTACCAGACCGGCATATACGATAGGATATTTGCGGTTTCGGGTTTCGAATCTAAGGCCTTTGGTCCTGCATTTAACATCGTACCATTAAAGCACCAAACTATTTGCAACTCTTAGAATATTGAAAAAGTTATTGCATTTCTTTATTACACACTAATTTATTCGATATTGAAGATTGTAGCCTGGGTGAAATGACATGAAGACCCAGGCTGCCTTTTGAGTGGTTTATTGGTTAACATCAACAGCAAAAGGCACATGATTAAGCCATAGTGTAGCAGGCCTAGAAAACTGCACTTACAATGTCTCGGGAGAGAGATCAAATCACATTCCTCATAGCACATGAAACAAGTTTACTTCTGATGGAAAAATATTATACAAGCACCAACAGTGAGCCCCCATAGTGTTTACATGATTAGCAACACGAAGTTAACTGGATTCTTAATAAATATCATGGCATTATTATAACTGACGGGTTGTGAAAAAACAACGTAATAATAAATTAATACTGGTAAAAGCAGGTCAACCATTAAAAAAATCTGCTTTCAAAAATGTATGCATCATAATAAAGCAAAACTTGTAAAAGCAGATAAAAAATGGTTGCGATTAAAAAATATTAATGAATATTGTCATTTATGCTTAGTTTATTGCGAACGCAAATTCGACCTCCAATTATTCCTTGTCTTCAAATATTCAAAACCACCTAATGAAAATAACATCATATACTCTCATGATAAAAAGTTTTGGTGGTTTCAGTGCACAAAAGATTCTTATGCAGAAGGGAATGACATACTAGCTCCAAAGATACATTTTCATTCTATAATATAAAATCATGTATGAAAAATTATTATTTTTTAAATTTTTATTTTGAAAAGAAATTAACACGTCAAGCTTAACAGATGCAAAATAAAAGAAGAGTAAAATTAACATCTGTTGTCAGGCAGAAAAATTAACATCTGTCATCAGGAAGTAAAATATACATCTGTCGTCAGGCTTAGGCAGTATGGAAAACGCGAATAAAATCCGATAAACGAAAGCAGGACACTATTACAAATACCAATAACGCAAACTGTCGAACAGGTGGAAAATATTCCCCTTGATGATGCAGTCGGAGAATTTCATTAACTAGGATTTATGCCGGTGATTGAATTTCTAGCCAGATTTATCATGAAATAATTAGAAATTCTTTATCGGTCGTCGTTATGGCATTTCTACTTAATAATTCGGAATTCCCTTCATAATTTCGTTGTGAAATGTCAACCTTTATTAATAAAGAGAGAATGTCTCAGAGTAGTTTAGTATTTATCAAATGAAAATTGGCAAATGACATTTTTTATTAATTATCGTGCATTAAAAGATTTTTCAGAGACTAATTTATTTGATTAGAATACTGGTTTTCCCAGATTCTTAAATGGTATTATGGAATGTATTTATTGAAAATTTAATCTTGTTATTTGGTAAGATCGAAGCTAGTTATTTGCTTAATGAAATACAAATATCACAAATTATTGCACATGCAAATTAATTTTTCATATATTTTAATATAAAAGCTTAATTAAATGTCCAATTTCAACGGTCATTCCAAGGGTAGGAATTTCTTAATTTTAATACTTACAAAAGCATACGGTTGAATAATTTGATTATGGTAAGAAATTTGAGTAGATTTTGTTATAACAATAAAGATATTTTTTTCAGATTGTATATCTAATCAAATTTATTTAAATAAAAGAAAAAATAGAACATATTAGAAACTCTCATAATTGAAATAAAAATTTTGGGTTTCAGCAAAAAAAAGTTTTTTGATGAGACATTTGGAAATTATACAAACAAACAAAACATTTGTTTTCTTTTAAATTAAATTTAAATTTTAATCCTCTTTTGGATTTTAAAGAATTCAACAATGATCTCTTACTCATCTTATAGAACGTGAAAGAAAATTTTATAAAAAAAAGAGAACACAATAACAATAGGTTTTCTATAAATGAACACGAAAATAAACTTTCGTCCTTTCTGCCAAATAGATAAATAATCATTTCTTAAAAATTCATTCAATCACATTGCTGCATTTTTGATAGATGTGTTGCAAATTTAAATTTCCTGTTTCGCTTGATCACTTTTATTGAATATATAAGTGACCAGAAAAATTCTTAAGTGTTGTTGCTAATTCCCTGGGTTAGACCCCTAGACTAATTCCAAAAGATCGTATCGCAGAAAAGGTCAAAATAGATAATATTGGAATCCTCCAGAATTTTAATGATAGAGCCAATAAGAACCAAGATATGCTTGATTGTTTCAGAGGATTCTCTGCCCGGCTACGGGAACTATAAAAGGTCGGCAGTCAGAGCTAAAGACAATCGTATAGAGAGTCGATGAAAAGTTTAGAGTCGTATAATGAGTCAATGGCGAATAGATGTATCAATCCAACAAATCTCAAGCGTTGAATGGATCTCAAACGTTTTTCAAATTGAACCGAATCTTAATGTTTATAATAGAAGCAGCATCGATTCGTGTGTCGAGTAGCTAGTCATGTGATATTGAGTCGGCAGTATAGAAGCGAAAAAGACAGTGGAGATTTGCAGGCTTTTGGAGAGACCATAAAGTTTAGCTACGTAGATTCCCTCCTCCGACTGAATTTTGTCTAGACGCTTTGTGTACTGTGTTATGACTACCGATTACTTATGGGATAATGTTTGATGTAGTGTACTGCTGTGTATTGTGTATGTTCGTCTATGTATTCATGTCTGGATATTCGTTTCTTCGTATAAAGTCCCGAATTTGCTGGAATGTTCTGGAAAAAATATTTTGATTTTTAAAAAACTGTTTCTTCACCGACTAACAAGTCGAAAGAACCTTGAATAACTAACAATTTAAATGAATTGGTATATATCGTATTACACGAAGAATAAATTTATTTACTCATAACTAACTCTAAGTGAGAAGATCCAATTTCTTACCTCTTCTTCGGTTATATTTATGTAGAAGTGTTGAAATGGCCCTGGTATGTGCAAAAGCCAATGAGCTGCCCATGTGTGCTGGTCACTGGTAACTGTGGGATTCATGTCTAATATAACATGCATGCCACGATCATGAAGCTCTTGCACCATCTCCTGAAAGTCCTCAATTCTTCCCAAGTGCGGGTCAATGTTGGCGAAGTCAATGACATGTTCATATTCCAGCGGATAATCCAAAGCACTGAAAATGGAATTCAGTCTCACAATGTCCACACTTAAATTCTGGATGTAGTCCAGGCGTTCGATGAGACCTTTCATGTCGCCAAATCCATCGCCATCTGTGTCTTGGAAAGAAGCTGGGAAAATTTCATAGATGACTGCGCTTTGCCACCACTGTTTGCTGGTATTGCAATTGTTAGAGAATAAGAAATACATGCCAACAACAAGGCATGTGACTATTAGAAAGAAGACCGAGACACTTAAAAGCACACATCCCAGGGTACTAGGCGGCCAGTATTTCTTGATGTGAAAGTAATGGTCTGGTGTGGTGTCTTGAGAGATGCCAAGAGGACGATGCTGTATATGGGAATGAGGATCATGTGAGGCTTGTTTTTTACTTGGTGAGGATTTGAAAACTGGTAATTTGGCTTTATTCCTAAGACACTTTGGGCTTTGGTCCATCTGTTCCTGGTCCTGCAACAGGTGGGTTGAGCTTTCTGGTTCGACACCAGCATCGCTGTCTTCAGCGCTTGATACAGCAAAAGATTCTTTCAGTGGAAAAGAGTTGGACGAAGCGGCTGAATTCGAGTTCTTCATGGAATGTAATTTGTGATTCGGGGAACAATGGTTTAAAAAAGGTTGTACCTCTTCCTCGGTTTCTTCTTGGACACAAGACTCCTTTTCTTCACACATTCCATAGTTATGGTGGCCATTCATGATAATAGTGCAATCGTCACTAATAGGCTTGGGGTCTGGAAGCTCTATAAGAACTTCTGGTTTTATCTTATGATAAGATGCATCATGAACAATATTGTTTAAAGCTGTCATGGTGAATGAGTATAGGTTTGAAGTCCCTTTTGAATCTGTAAAAGAAAAGAAAAAGTAATTAATAACTTAATATTTGTAATAACATTAAGGATATACAATAGAGATTGAAGTACTTTACTGTTTATATTCAAGCAAATATAAGCCGAGTGAAAAGATAGAATAAAATATATATGTTAAAATCCTTTACAAATGTTTATCTCTGATCTCAACGATACTAAAAAAATATAATACTCATAAAAATTCTTTAGGATTATAATTTTTTCAATTGTAGTATGAGAATCAACGATATCTTTGTAAACATTTATAAGCTTAGATAATTTGGATCTTTAATGAAGTTTTTAGAAATGACAAGGTGAAATTTTAATTATTCAAGAAAGTTTAAGGTATAAAGATATCAATTTGTTAAAATTCTTCTTATTGAATATTCTTCTCATTGACAGCAGGTGAAGTTCATCTCGCCACACTATTTATCTTTCTGAATTTTAAAGTTTGGATTTATTAAAGACACTGTTTTATATTTCTGACTCCTAAATTATAAAGAAAATAATGTTGCTTTAAACCACAGATATGAAATAATATTTTAAACATCCAATTACGAGTGCAAAAAATTATTAAAATTTAAAACAGAACTGCAATTTTAATCGCAAGATTACATACGAAATTTTATTATTTCGAATCTTTTTAATTCTGAGTTATTGTATTTACTTACAAAAAAATGTGTGAAGAGACAGACAGTTAAATCCTGGGTGGATTCGATTTCAAATTTAATAAATATCTACAATTTAAATATTAAATATAGTGTCACATTTTTTCTTCAAATTTCAACTACATCTATATACTAGATAGGCATAATTCCAAAGAATTTTCTTTGAAAAATGGAAATTCGTTCAAAACATCGAATTCTAATATTTTGACGATTACAGAAATTTCTCTTTGTATTCTTCATATATGAGAAAGTAAAACTGTAGAGTTTTATTAAAAACTATTTATAGTTTTTCATATTTTATATATATATATATATATATATATATGGAAGCGGAAAAAGCCATAGATCAATTTCATAAATTATTATCAGTTTTTCTGCAAAAAGAGCTGAAATCAATTTCATTTTTTGATAAATTTCCGTTTGAATTCCTAAATATTCACATGATCAAAGTAGAAATGGTTTTTACATATTTAATGTTCAAAGCCGTTTGTTAAATCAATGTTAAGAAATTAAAAAGAGAAGAAAAGTGAAAGTGTTTTGATATTTTTTTGCTAATATAATGTACATTTATTTTAAAAAAGAAACAATGCTGAATTTCTAACCTATACTCTATTCCTAAAATAGTAGAGAAACAAGGTTCAATATCAGTCACATTGTAATTCCACTAATTACTCATTGCAAATTCAATTGGAAACTAATTAAATGAATTTTCAAATCAAACCTTTTCAGCTCAAGATCTCTAATGATATTCAAACCACCCCAGAATGGACTAATTCTAGCTTTTACGAAATACGAAATTCTGACGTATTTTCAGAATTTGCAATATAATTATAGAATGCAGAGATAATTATAACATACTTGAAATGTTAACTTAAATGCGCTGTAGAACACTGAATTCTAAATTCAGCATTCCTGTCTAAATTCTCGGAATTAATTCGAGCTAAATGATAATAAGAGGAATAAAGTATCTTGGGATTGTGAATTATTCAAAAAGGATGTAGAAGTCTCCAAATTAAACGTTATTAAACAATCTTAAATATATGCTATTGATATTCTGGTTTCGCACATCTTGGAATGAAAAGATAGTAAAATGCGTCAGTTTGATTCAAGTTAAATTTTTCTAGTAGATCTAATATTACTCGAAAAGTAATTTCGTCTTTCATGAGACCGTTGAAAACGTTATTTCCTAATCTGAATACGAAAGATGGTTACAGAATTCAGTTGGAAATTGAATAGAATTAGACCAGGACTTTAAGTGCGCCTCTCGAGCGATAAGAACAAGTACCTTATAGAAAAATACCGGCTTTCTAGAATCTTTTAAAATTGATTACCGAATTTGAAATTTAATAATTTTTATTAAATTTATTTTAATATAGTTTTTAATCTTTGATTAACTAATGCAATCTTTCATTATATAAGATGAATTATTTAATACTACATATCGATTTGTCAGTAGATTCGAAATTTTTTAAATAAAATAAAGTAAGAAGGCAATAATATATTTCCGGTAAGAAGATAAGATTATAAGATTTATATTACGTATGGAAAAACGGAACTTGCATACTTCTTATATGTAGAGTTTTTATGTTTAACCAATATATGGTGTTAACCTAATTAATTGCTATTCTAAGGAATCGGAATAAAAACTATTTATACTTGCAAATGAGCAATACTTTAATATAATATAAGAATTCCTTTGAGTATTCCTCATTTAGAATCATCCAGTTAATCATAATTAGCCTTGGGAGAAATCTAATCTTTACGCTCTGTGGTATTTTCTTAAAGTTTTCATGTCTGGATACTGGAAACTTAAAATATTGACAGTAACAACGTATGTCAAACTAAAGACTCTTTGGTTCAGTTACTTGATATTTACTTTTCTTCAACTTTCTAATAGAAATTTTAGCAAAAATTTTATCCTCTAATTCCAGGAAATGAGAATTAATATATTACATTAAAAGTAATCGATTACCGAAAATGAATTTGCAGACTCCACTTTTGTGAAATCAATATTTGGAGAAATTTTGTCACATGATTGTTAAATTGAGATTAAAATTATGTTTGTATTATAATTTTGCCTTATGAATTCAATATTTGAAACAATTTAAAGAAATTATATATGTTATTTATTGTTTATTAAATTATATATGTTATTTATTATTTGGTTAGCTGTGTTTAAATAAAAATTACCATCTAGTTCAAATTTATTTTGTATTATCGGTGTTATAACCATGTCGGGTAATAATAATAGTTATAAACTCTGTTTTTTTCCCTTTTTAGGGTATAGAGTAAAGAGTAAAATGGAAGAACTATCGTCTAAAATTTCTTCATGCTTGTTTAGATAAATTTGCTGCATATTTTGAAGCGTTACTTGCTGGTGATACGTGATAATATCTCAACTACGACTATAATACCTTAAAAATACGGATTTAATTTTGTGTCGATTTTTGTGAGAAAATACACCATTTCATTCCAAGAAAAATTAAATGTCCTAAATTTCCAACTAATTCAATATTACGGCTTCATCACTCTCTAATTAGCGTTTTTTAAAACTAATCTATGTATTAACAACAATGACGTAAAAGATAAGCCTTTAAAGACTTGAATTGTAGAGGAAATTTTCTAAAATTAGAAAATTATGTATGAATTATGAGGTCCACATTATCTTAAAGAAAAACTGAAAATTCGACCGTGAATATGGAATTAATGGTAAAAGAAATAATGCCGCAATAAAATATTTTATTCTCAGAATTTCCGTTTTAATAGCAGCTGTTACAAAACGAGAATTCCAGAAAATGTAAAGTTTTGTTTTATGTAAAGTAAACCATAAATATATTTCAGCAAGTTAATAATTTTCACTGAGTAAGATATAAAAAATACGTTGGAAACTTCAATGTGAATTTCAATTTCAAAACTATCATTTTTTAAAAATATTTTAATTGAATACAACTCAATAACCATAGGATAAGAACCAGTAAAAAGGCTTATATTAATTAACCGAATTTAAATTTGCTAAAATACGAAAGGAAATTAGATCACACATTAAAAAATGACACCAAATTTAAAAGATAACCTTGTAAAACAATATCAAAAACTGCTTGGTAACAAATTCACTCAAAATCATCTGAAAAAGCTGCTTAACAAAGGAAAAATAAAAAGTTATCGAAAAAACACAATTCAAATTTATCACAAATAAAAAAGTGCGATCAATGATTGTAGTTAAACGTGAAATAGGTTTAATGCTTCAGAAAAAAATAGACGTTGTTTTAAATTGTATGTAAATTAATATAAAAAATGAATTTTATTTATATAAATAACTTCTTAGAAATAACATAAAAAAGCTTAAAAGATATTTTTTAAATCACTAAAAAGCTGTTTTTTTTTTTTTAAATTATCGAAAAAACACAACTGAATTTTAGCACAAATGAAAGTGTGCGATCGATGAATGTAGTTAAACAGAAAATAGGCTTAATACTTCAAATTAAAACAACTTCTATTTTTTTCTGTAGATAAATTAATTTAAAAATGAATTTTAATTATATAAATAGTTTTTTAGAAATAACATAAAAAATTAAAAGTTATTTTTTATATCTCTAAAACGCTATTTTATAAAATTTTAAATGTAAAAATATTTTTTGTATAATTAGTTATTCAGAATTTATTGCGGTCATCAAAATATCCTCCTGAATATTTTATATTTCCTATATAAAAATAATAAAATAGCGTAGTGAGTTTTTCTAGGTGTATATAAAATTATGAACATGCATATAAAGTTTCATGCGAATTTATCATATGCTGTGGAATTTACTTAGGTTCAACTTACCAGATACAAAGATATTTTCAATTTTTTTTTATAGAGAGTATAATAATAGTACATAAAGCCATTAAAGACAATATTGCTACGGTGGATTGTTAAAATATTTACGCTTTATATACTGGCAACATTTATTTCAAAACATATATTACTTCTGGTTTATAAGCATCATATAAATTTAATTAAAATGATTCAAAATGTTGCGAAGTTCCAGATAATACCCAACTGTGCGTCTCATTATAATTTCATTATCTCTCCAAGAAACAGATGCGAAGATTTTATGACTAAAATATCAACTTCTGCTTGAGACGAGCTACGATAATTTTAAGAGCGGGGAGATATGGCCGTTAAGTGAAAAGCCTAATTTTATCACTGTTTAACACGTCTTGTTAAATGTTTCGCCTCGAGCTATCTATAAAATGTTAATTTCAGCAAGCTCCTTCTAGTCTGGATGCTAAAAGTCCTCATGTCATGTGTTATTCTACTATATTTTCATGTAATTAATTCTAATTGTGAACGTTACTTTATATGAGAGACGTGACAAAAAATTTTACACTCTGACCTCCATTTGTATTCCTCTGGTTTGAAATTCTAACATAGTAGAAACGGAAAGTGTCTTGAGGAGTGATACAAAGTGTTAGTAATTAAAATCCTTATTAATAAAGAAATTTCGTATGAAAGTATCTTTCTCTTTTGTTACATAATTATCAAATGTTATATCAGTTCAAATACAAATAGTATAATTATGTAAAGCGAGAAAAAAGATTTTAATTGTATAGTGATGAAAACACCTTATATTTTCAAATTTCAACTTAAGTTGTCTGATAATGGACTATTTATATAAGGCCATAGCCTTCGAATGGGAAAATCTTAATTCGAATATGATTCCAAAGATTCTTCACTATATCAGATTCAGTCAAGCTAAATTCTTTCAAGATTAACAGTTTTTTCAAAGAAAATTATGAGTAAAACTGTAAATAGGTTTCTGACCATATTCAGCATTTCATAATAGATGAAAATTAATATGTATGTATCGGAAATAACTTTGATATCAATTAAAAATGATATTCTTTGGAAAACTTTCATCCTTTCGTAAGCATTGCAAAGATTAAATCAATTTATATTATCTTACAGGATTCGCATCGTTTCATATTAAAAATCATCATTAAATAGAATTTTCGTCATTATTATATATGGTTCCATAGAAAGTATATTTATTAACAATGAAATTAAAGTATAAATAATAAGTTCAGCAAAATAACGTATTCCCTTAACACTTTTAAATGCCATTTTTTTCTAGTCATGGTACGCTAAAATATTTTTAGGACTGACAGTAGCTTAAGAAAATGAATTAATTCAACTAACTAGAGAAATTTAATTTGATTAAATAATTGATTTGGTTAATTAATAACCAAGCAATAAATCTAAACATGGCATTTCGTCTGAAACAAAGCACTGAGACATCTAAGTCTATGTCTTATTGAAAGATGCGTCAAAACTTATCGCAATCTGTATAACTTTAGCCGAAGTTTATTTTATTTAGTTTGATAAATTTGGTGGGAAGCATACTACCTCTAGCCCTTGAAATGGTTAAATACTACTTTTAAATCTATATTAATAAAAATGGGTCACGAAATGCGTTGCTAAACGCAAAACTGGAGAACGGCTCGACCAATTCGGCTAATTTTTTTAATATTTTTGTTAAGACACAAGGATGGTTCTTATGGAGAGAAAAAATGAAAAAAACTGTGAGGAAAATGGTTAAAACAACACTTTTCTTACTTTCCCGCCAAAAATCTTCATTTCCTTCCCCCACACCAAGTAAGATAGCAGGAAGTAATAAATTATGATTTGTTTTGAAAGAAATACGCGAAGTCAGTTAGTTTTCATTTATAGATAACGGGATGCTTAAAGAAGGAAAAAAATAGTTGCTTTTATTATTAATCTGTGTGGCTATCTAATTTGTGCTTGCTCAAAATAAAGTCTGGGCAGGGAAGAAGAAAAAGAATAACAGAGGGAAAAAAGGGTTTGTAGAAAGAAAAGTAGTGAAGAAAAAAAGGATAGAAAAAAAAGAAAAGAAAAGAGGGGGGTGTGTGTCACACTATTTCCTAAGTGCGCGACATTTTCCAAGCTGTTTTTAAACTTTCGCATCGTTTGAAAACCAGTTGTGTCTTTATTTGTTCAGTGTGTTTACTATTATGAAAATTTGAATCTCATTATTCTATAAAAATGTAGAATTTCAGACCTTTCCCTCCACCATTTAAGTAAAATATCAATTCCGGAGCAATCATTCCACGGATAGAAAGAGAAAGATGAGTAGTACAATGAACAGATCATCTGAAGAAAATAATACTAAATAATACAATAATGATTTACATGATTATCAAAATTTGTTTGGCTTAAAAATATTTTGTTGAAAAACAGCTACATAAAATATTATATGAAAATTTTAGCGGGCATTAATACTGGCGAACCGACTGGTCGCCAAAGGCGGCTGGTTATTAATAAAACTTGAAAAACTGGAAGAAATTCAAGGGATAAAATAAATTGTCCATAAAAGTTTTAACTCAATAATTCATGCTCGTATAATTATGTATAGACGAACAAGGGGATAAAAAAATTATTTTCAAGAAATCATCACAATAGCCCTGATTTAAGATCCATATAAAACAAATATTCCTCAAACCAAAACAAACCACGGAAATGGGGCTGTAACAATAACACTGTCAAATGTGCGGCAAGGGAAATGGCCGAGGAAAGCAATTGCTGCCTTCAAGCCACAAAACACGCCAAAAAATACGAGGAAATCCTACGCCACAGGCAATCCAACCTCCCGAATTTATTGAATTTGAGGACGCTAATTCCGTAAATCCAATTCTTCTGGTCTCGATATCTATCCACCCTCTCGCTGTTCAGACTTCTGGAAAATTCTGTTGAGGGATATTTTCATTAAAAAAATATTAAACGGATCTTTCTTTCTTTCTTTTTTTTGTATTCGGACGTTCGAATTGATTTTATTTGAGGAAAATAGAAGGTAATGGGGTGCATCTGTTTCGCTCAAATAGTTCAAAAAGAAGAATTTACATAAAGTTCAAGGCATACTTAATTCGAAGTTTGCGAAATGTTTTGTCACCTAGTTTTGCTTATCATTCCAGATTGTATGTTGCGATAAACGTGTAGAGAAATTTTGTCTCGCATCTTTGGAAATAGAAAAACTGGTTGTAAATTTGACTTAAAAATATTGTAAATTAAATTTATTTACCTTTTCAAATAATCATAAAACTAGTGTGTGTGTGTGTGTGTGTGTGTTTTGAAGTTTTGACTATAAATGAGAGGGAAATAATAGGCTTTAATTTTTAAAGATCGACAAAAATCAAACTTTCCCCCCTATGAAAATTATTATTGTTAGATACTTTTATAATAGAAACCATAACAAAATAATTGAATTACTGATGAAAAATTTCATTATCTTAGGCCATTTCTGTAAAATTTATTTTTTAACATTTACAAGATTATATTTAATTACTATACAATTTGATAATGATTAAAGATAATTTGCTTAACAATTTTGGTAAATTATCTAGTAGCATTAGATAACTACAGTAGCTCATTAATGGAAAGTAATTTGTAATTGGTTGCTGTTACTTATGGCACTTCCAATGGACAAGCACCGCTGATACATCAGCAGATTTTAAACCGGAGATACACATCTCTTGTTTTACAAGCAGCGCCATCTAAGACTAAGAGTACGACTTAGTTACACACACGCCACAACCCTTTTTTAGGGGGAGGACTTCATTCATGCAATTTCATTCATACGTCTCAGATCGTAATTTAGACGGGGAACAGAGAACGATCAATCTCTGACCCAGTACCCTCAATGGTATTACTCTCGAAATGGAGGACTTTGCGACCACGAACAGATTTAACGAGCGTCAGCCGCCACACACTCGGGGAACATTTCGGTCATTGAGTTTCGAACTCGTAACCTAAGGAGTATGAGTCCAACGCTTTACCGACATGGCTATCTCGGGCAATTTGTAATTTAAAAATGTCAAAGAGTAAAGTGTGAAAACAAATTTCATTCCTTAAAATTCGCTAAGCTATTCCTCTAAACCACTCAACGTACACTAAAATTGTGATTGGTTGGCGGTAAATTCATTGGCGGATTGGCGGTAAATAAAATTCTTGTGCCCTAAGTACCATCTCCTGTTATGGTACAACCTCTACCTTGAGGCACTTTACTTATTGATCCCCTTAAAGGAAATCTCTGTTTTAAATCGCAGAAAAAAATTTGATGAGCAATTTTTAATTTTAAATAAAATAAAAACATAAAAATATTGTATTAAAGACATTTTGAAATTTTTTAATAAAGTTAATTTAGAATTTTAAAATGATTGTCATATAAGGTGCGTAATATAGAACTCTCTAATTTTAAACAACTTGTAATCATAAAGATAAATATTATTTGTTTATAGATATACACCTTTTTTAAAGATCCCAACGTTAATGATTTAATTTTTTTTAATTGTCCAGAATTACAGGGATAATGTTGCTGACTTTTTTTTCCTTTAGCAGACAAGTTTATAAAAATCTACTTCAAGACTGTTTTTTGACTTTCCTTATGTGTCAATGTAATCCCTAAAAGATTACGAATCGCATATAGAAACTGCATCCTATTGTAGGAAGAAAAATAGATCAACAATATCTCGTATTGACGGTTTAATACGATTACAGAAGGTGTCTATAGGGATTAAATAAAAATAATATATATTTATGGTAAAAAGAAAATATAGACATTTAACACAAATATCATTATAAAAACTTAACATTCAGTACCATAAACCCTTTAATTCTTTTCTTGGATCTTGATATTTGTTATGCCTTCATATTTTTTTCCTTTTCCTTCATCCCACTTTGCCACGAGGGTGTGATCTCGGTGGCATTAATAGTAAGCTGTACCATGTTAGTACGCCCGGGAGATTAATAATAGTAAAATAGTAACTTTCTTAATGTATGACGCTCTATATATTAAGGGATAAATAACGTTATTATTTTAAGAGAGTTGATAAAGATGCAATCTATTAAATTAATATCAGATATATTATGTATGATGAAGTTTTAAACGAAATGAAAATGCTTCATAAAATAAAATAAAAATTGGATATTATTTATTTTTTCCATTATTTTTCTTTGTGTGTTTAAAGGAAAAAAGGTGTAACAAATAAAAATTAAAGAAATACTTAGTTCTTTTTTATCGTGTCAGATCATGATGTTGTTTTTCAGAACGAGGTTTTTGGTATCAACAAAGATTCGTATGCGAAAAATAAAAAATTTTATTATCTGCACGAGCATCTAAAAAAACAGCTTTTAATAATGCCTTGGCCATTGTATTTACAAAAGCTATGATTTAAAAAAAAGTTAATCACTACAGCAAATAAAACCTAGAAAAATATCATTTTCAGCATGTGATTGTATGAAATGAAATAAATAGGAAGTGTGATATTTTTTTAACAATCAATGTGAGACAAACTTTTTTTTGGATCGTTTGCAATACTAAAGTGACTAACTCAATGAAACCATTAAAATGAATAAAAATATAATTTAACTTGCACGAGCACGTGGTTCTTGGCCGTTCAAGAAATGATGTTCTGACATGATACATTGTAATATGCATATCAGATTTCATTTTAATCTTTTTTTATTTCCTACTAGATGCTCAATAGAGATATTTAAACAACTTTTTCAGCAAGAATATTGCATCCTGAATCTGAAAATTTTATCATTCGTGTCACGTGAATGAATTTTTAGATTGTGCCATCATGTGGACATTTGTAAATTTAAATCTTGATAGAAATTATCAAGCAAAAGATATATGCTCTAAATCTTAAGTATTTTAAATTCTTATTATCCCCCCTGAAGAATTGAAACAATTAAATTTCATTGCACCTGAAGTGACAACTATACACTCTTGACTCATTATTATTCTGTATCTGAAAAACAAATGGCAAATGAATGCAAAAGTAAGGAAAAGAGCAGCAAAGTATTGCATTTTAGAAGAAAGATAATAAACGATTCTAAAAGTCAACCTTCTACAAAACTGGAGACTTTTCACAAGCTACCATTTTCAAGTGAGAGGAGATACATCTGTAATCTCATTTACTCTTCTGCTGCTTTGAATCCGAATCAAGGTATCGCAAAATGTTTGGAGGAAGAAAGATGGATGCTTCTTTTCTCTCTCTGGATCTCATGATCCATATTCAAAACACGCGGTGGGGATTCTTCTGCGAGAGGCAAAATCAACAACGATTGCTGTCCCAACTATGGAAACATCGAGAATTGGGAAGAATTTGCATAATATCGGGGAATTCTTGCGGCAAAAGTTTTGCTTCAAGCAAAATGCGTGTACAGAAGGCATTGATAGCGTTTCTTACCCTTCTGTTTCGCTTTCTGTCTTCTTCGAAGTTTAAGGGAATAATTCAGAGCCTTCTGAGATAATTTTTCTTTAGAAGAAACGATTCGTTTCTGATGATCTGATTCTTTATTCGGAAATACAACAGCCTAATACTTGTAAATAAAAAAAAATTGATGGACAAATTCTACTTTATGAAGTAAATAAGCATTTACTTTAGGAAAGATGTTTTTACTATGTTATTTGATACATTTTTAAAAATCAAGATTTTTTTTTGAAAAAATGATATAATTCTCATTAAGGTTAGAAAAGACCCAGAGATTAACCTTTTACCGCATATGGGCCCAAATATGGTATTGCGGTTTTAATTCAATATTATTTCCAAATTAATAATTAAAAATAATTCAAACTATTTGAATCCATCAAATATATATTTAGCAATAATAAAACGTAAAGAAAGTATTTATGATTTTATGACATTTCAAAATAACCTCACTTTTGAGCAAGTGAGTGAAAAGGTAGAATTAAAGTGCCAGTGATTCATTTTCAAAAAAAGATAACAGTGTAAAACGTAAAAATATTTTCACGGAGTTGATATACTCATCTTTCCCGACTGGTAATAATTTTTCCGCTTTATGGTTTTCGTCTCAGTGCAAACTAGTCCATATATGGTTCCTTAAAAGAATCCAAAATATAAAACCTTTTCATTATTTTTCTTTAAATATATCTTATTGATAATTAAATAAAGCTATTTCCATCGTGAAACAACTTTTTCAAAGGTTTATTAATTCGTGCATGAAAGGATTAAATTACCCAGAATTTATATTTCCGTTTTACTATTTTTCAGTGTTTGCTAAAATGAAAGAAAGAGGGTGAATAGACATACAATATTGTTTGATTGCATGAAACTATGTTCATGTTCCTTAGTTCCATTATTGAAATGGTTTTTAAAAGCAAAATAAATAAATGCATAAAAATACAGAACAATAAAGCTTCATGAAAAAATATATACAGTTGATATTCTTCAAATGATAATTATGATCTCTAAAATAACGATGTAATAACTGTTTGTTTCATTCTTGTAGTTCTAAAAACAAAACCTCCTCAATTTTTAACTTCAATAAAATATCAGAGTTTTACTTAAGTTAGGAGCATGTAAATCTTCTGATTTGAAATTTCTTCCATTTGGAATGGTCAGAAGTTTTAGAAAATGATATGCTACAAATTGTCATAACAAACTGCGTAACGATTCCAACAATCCTGAAAAATATTATATTTTAGCTTGGGATAATATATATAAATTCATAAAAAGAGGAAAGAGGAGCCAATACTTTTGTATAAAATAAATCATCAGCATGGTTTTATACATTCAGAAATATGACTCAATACTACGCTTGATATCACGAATAGTATGTAGAATAAGATAATACCAATACCATAAATAAAAGGGGTTCCAAAAAACTACGAAGATAAGCAGTTGGAGGTTACAAGACACAAAACACCCCCGAGAAACACGGGGAAATCGTACGCCACTGGCAACCTAACACACCCCTTCGAATGTATCGAATTTGAGAACGCTAACTTGGCAAATCCAATTTCCCAGCTCTTGGTTTTCTATCCAACTTTCTCTACTCAGACCACCGTGAAATTCTTCAACAAGATATTTTCGCTGAAAAGAAATTAAAAATAAAAAGAAGATATTTTTTGGTGCTTTAGCCGTCGGATTAAGTTTATCTGAGAGAGATAAAATGCGGTGGGATGCATCTGTATTTTGGAAATAGCTCCAAAAGAGGATTTTCCTGTGTTTTCGGCTGCATTAATTCAAGACCGGTGGCCTGTTTCATCAGCTTTGCTTTGCATTGCTTGCCAAAGGAAGAAAAATATACTGAAGAAGAACTCCAGGAGAACGCTGATCGTATCACGGAGAGTGGAAAAGATGGATGACTGCTAGATTCGGGTCAATGTTTTGTAAATGGTTTATTTTCATCATTGGATAGCCTATGTTAAACTAAATAAGCAGTAGATTTTGTTTGTAAATATATCATAATGAAAAGTGAGACGTAAAGGTTTAGATTCTTACCTTCTTTGAATACTGCTACTAGCTTAGAATGCAAATAACAAGATTTATGAGCTAAAAGAATCTATTAGATATATTGTTTGAAATTTATTATTATTTGATTTATACACGAGGAAGTTTAGCCAAATCTTCCAATAAAGATTTGACCTTTCAGATAGCAGGATCTTAGTGACGAGGTGTTTAGGGTTTCTTTTGAATATTTACGGGTGGAGTTTCAAAACTAAGATCAAAACAATGCAAACGAAAGATGAAGAGACTTCTTGAGAAAAGAATTTATTTAAAGTTAAAGGGAAAAGTTTACAAGGGGGAGTATTTACAGGGAAATAGGATATGGATTAAAGCTTGGAGATATGAAAGAAATAGAAAGTTAGATATTTCTCTCTAGGAGGATATTAAAAAAGCTAAAAAAATAGTGCACTACGTGACTGAAATAATTTACTGAGTAGTTAGCAAACAAAAATGTGCTAAACGTTTTTATCGAACTGGGATTAGTAGGCCTCTGCCTGAATATTAGTTGTGTTGGTGTTTCGAGAGCTTGACAGATGGCGCTCATCTGGAATACTATATTAATTAAAATTATTGTCCACTGGGAAATGATCTAACATTTTACAGTTCTCGCTTTGAATGATATCCTACAATGGGACAACAGAACCAAATGATGGCAAAACAAAATAGTTCCATGGGATATCCTACATGTATAAAGTATGAAATTGAATAAATAGAAAACATTTTAAAAAATATATATAAGAGGTAATTTTTACATGTAATAAATCTGAGATAATATTTTCTTTCTCTATTTTTAGACATTACAATTTAACACTACAAGGAGCACAAATATATGGAGCTATAGATACAAAAATAAAATACAAATACAAAAAAAATCAACTTTATAAAATTTTATTACTTGGAAGACGAAATCCAAAATTTTGCAAGTCTTCCGTTTTTCTACTTTCCTAGACATCTTAAGTTTTAATCTTCTACAAGATTCAAATAAAATATTAAAAAACCTTATAATTAGTTGATAGAAGAAACAATTAATATAACATTATAGCTGTGATAAGGTAATAATCTTAAAACTATCCTATTCATCGTTTACATGAACCTTTCTAATGGAGACCAGTACTTTAAAATTATACAACTCACTTTTTTTGTCATGTAGACTTCACGCATGCTAAACCAAAACCTTATTCCTTAAATGTCCACTTTAGAAAATCGGGTGATTAAATATTTTATGAAACTATGAAAAATTTTCGATTTTAAGACCAACAATATAATCTATTGTTAGGTGAAAATAGTATGTATTCAAAAAAGTTACCAAATCCAAGAAGCGCTTGCACAGCTATGGAATTAATACTTTTAAAAAGATTATTAAATTTTGAAACAATGTTAAAATCATTTTTTTAAATCACTTTCGAAATAACCTTATCCCCCAAAACAAATTTAGATTAATTTTTAATAAAAAAGTTGCTTCTTAATGCGATTTTCTCATCCTTCAAAGTATACGTTCCAAATTTAGCTAGTTTTTGTATGTAAACGGTTTAGAATGAGTAGATCAAACGGTTAACATAAACAAAGACTAGGAGAAAGTCATGTTCATTAGTTTAGATACTTCACACTAGTCATAGTTTTAATATATCATATGTGTTATAATCTTATCATATATGCATTTAGTAAGACTATAATACATATGTATTGTATAATATATGTGTTTTAGTCTTATCATGTAATCTGGATGTAATTGTTGTGGTACAGATAGAGAATGCAAATGATCCAGGGATGGCGAGCAATTATGATGGTCGTTGATCAAAACAGTTTGCATTTTAATTCAAAATAATAAAGTTCATTATGAAGTATTACGAACAAACGCAAGGTTTCCCATTCCATTTACAAAAAGGCTAAGATATTTCTAAGACTTTAAAAATTCAATTGCTGAGAAATAAACCGGGAGTGAGCTGTTTACGCTCACTTCGCAGTCCGCCAACCCCTCCTGGGTTTGGTGACAGTTGACCGCTCACCAACACCTTCCAGGGTGGCGAAAAGGGGAAACCCCTCAGTTCAGACTACGTTATCGTGCAAGCTGGACGCAGAGATAGTTGCTTCTCTACTAAGCAGGAGACGAATTGCTCAAATTTATTACTTTTACATCTACCTCCTATTAAGCGAGGTTGTGATTTAAATATTATTATATTTAAATAATTAAATTTGTATATTTGTTGAGTTTCACAATAAACTGTATAAAAAACTACAGTCCACTACTTTAATATACTGGGCTGCAGACACCATTCCATTTACAAAAAGGCTAAGATATTTCTAAGACTTTAAAAATTCAATTGCTGAGAAATAAATAGATTCGAAAAGAATTTTTCCAGTAATTTATAAGTGCTGCTAATATAGTAGGCAACAAGATGTGTTTATTAGTTTATTTCAAAACGATATGGGAAATTCAATTCTTGAATTACAATGCATTATTCACCAACAAGGCTTGCGTTGAATTTCATTTGATAAATTGAACTTGTCTTTAATCGATTAATTGGAAATTGAAGAATATGAAATGCAACTAGTTGATTTCCAGTCTAATTCAATATGGATCCAAAAACTTATTGAAACAAGGAAAAAATGAGAATTCATTGAAACAGAAGATTAACAAGTAATATGCAGAAAGATGTCAGTTATAAAATTTTGAAAATAGGGAATCTGAATACAAACATATTGAATTGTTTGGAGAAGTTAGATCAAGCTATTTTAAAAATACATTTTCATCTACCTTGGCCTGTGAGTCATTGTTTTCAGAGATGAATAACATTAAAAACTCTTAGATATCGTTTGACAGATGACTCAATATGCTTTCTGCCAAAAGTAGCATTTTGCAATACTAATATAAATTATTTGTCATATAATTTGCAACAAAAAAAAAGTCACACTAATGTCACTTTAATTTGAATTACACGTATAGCTATATAGTGCAACATGCATTTTTTTGGGTAAATAAATGGTTGTTAATATTTAGTTTTATTATTTCTCAATAATCAAAAGCAAAAATTATTTGATGACATGACTATACCTCATTAAACATTCCTTTGTAAAAAAATGGCACGTTGATTCATAAAGTTTCACCCTCGCTGTCCAAGGCTATAGATATTAATTAATTGAATGACGAAAAATATTTAAGCTTTTCAGTGACGTTTCATTCAGAAAATATTAAGGAATTAAACAGTCAAATCTGTAAGCTAATTGGGCTGTTTTAGTTACTGATATTCTGAAAGATTTATATCACACAACTATATACCTTATTACCCTACTTCAGTAATGTGAATTTGTAATAAAGTAAGGGTGATTTATTTCAACACGGGACTAAATTCAGCAGCCTTGTTTGAAGATATGGAAAATCAATGGCATCAATATGCACAAAGAAAAGAAAATCATTAGTTTATTACAGATTAACACAAAGCCATAATAGATGACATTATCTAACAACATCTTTTTTTATATTTATGTTTTCTGTACATTTCTGTGCAAATTACAATTTATTTTCCTTTACTATACGCCCAAGGGTGTAATCATTGTTTCCTCACCATGTTTATTCATCTCAGGGGAATAATAATAATAATAGTATAGACAGACTATTTCTTATATAATACGTTACATACATCTTTCAATAGTATCTTAAAAGCCTAGAAGGGGTTTATAAAGATATAGTCTTATAATGTAGATTTATCATTTAAATATATCATTAAGTTATCAGTGTTTTACTAATGTACTTTTATAAGCAATTATTCTCCATGCAAATGAAATAAAACATTATAGTGGAAAGTAAAATATTTTTTAAAGTTTGAAGAAGAATTTTTATATTCCGGCATCTTATAAAATAATTAATTAGACAAACAAGGCAAATGCATAAAAAACATTTCAAATATTGTTGTAAAGCCGCAAAAGAAAATTTTTGTTTAGACAATCTATTAGATTCAAGACTTAAAGTGTAAAAAATAATCTTTTTCAACTACCAATTTATTAATTTTTTACAATATTATGATTGTAAAATTTTTTAAATATCTTATTGATTTAACTATTATTGCGGAAACCTTTAAATATTTATTTTAAGTTATTAAAGGAAAACTTTAAATATTTTATTAATCTAATTATAATTGAAAATAGCTTTAAATATTTATATTAACTTATTAAAAAATTAATTAATCAATCAATTCTAAAATTTTTTTTCTAATTCATATATTAATTAATAGACTTAGTAAATTATATAGAATGTTCACTTTAAAATAACAGGAAATTACCCGTTGTTCTATAAATTTAAAGTTTAGTGACATAAATTATATCAAAGCAAAGTAATGAGCTTTAAAAATGGAATCACATTTTATTTATCAAAAACAATGTTTTCAAAAATAAAATAGAAAGTTATTATATTTTACAAATGCATTTCTATCACAAAATAACTTATTCGGAAGTTCCGTTGATTAATTACAACTCATTTTTAATGTTTCGTTGAAATAAGATGCTTTAAAATCCGATATGAATTCCTTATTTTTCTAAGAAAGAATTACAGAGCTTGAAATAGAATTTAGCTCAAAATAAAATTAAGGCTATTGGGATAATCTATAAAAGCAAATTCGAAAAAGAATAGCGGTTTCTTTTGAATTTCAAGTAGATATAATTTCTCTTTTTTGTCTGTTTTTCCTGTATTTTCCTCTGCATATAAGAATATATAAGTTGGATAATATAAATAAAAAGAAGTGGTAATCCCTTGAAGGTCGCAACACTCGGCAATCTGGAGTAACATATATCCAATTTTTGGGCCTAATGTTGTAATATAGCTTAGTTTCTGTCGCGTAATAAAATGATATTATCTTATTCTTTGCTCTTATAAGTTAAAAACTTACTTATGTGCTTTCATATATATACATATATTATTTAAATTAATGAAAGCTATTAAATATTAAGAAATAATTACCATCCTTAAATAACGAGCGCATAATTTTGCTTACGAAAGAAATACTTGACTGATATTTCTGTTATTACCAAAAGTCCATAAATTAGCCGCAAACTTTGTTTAAAATAAAAACTATTTAAATTATAATTTCGACAGCGTAATTTGTTTATTTTTAAAAATTAAATAACATTTCTAGCCACATTACATCATCGTAGGCTTACCTAGGCAGCACGTATCTTCCATATAATCTAAATAACATTTAACTGTTTTATTCACTTTATAGGGCCATTAAAATGCCAAGAAAATGCAACTTCTCCCCGTTGATGCTACGAGTCTACTTTATTTCGGCAATTTTCAGAGTTGCTAATGCTAACACGTGACTGGAATGAACAGAGATAGAGATAGATAAAGAGAGAGAGGCTAATAAATATGCAGTCTCTGTTTCTTATCTCAAATGGGTGGAACGGGGTTAGAAAGAACTAATTAAATGTTTGGGGGCTCTAAAAAGATATTTTGGGAGTTAAAATACTTGATATACAGAAGAGAAAAAAAATCAGATTATTTGTCCGTGATTTTTTAAATCAATAATAAATTTATAATATTATATAACTCATCTATTGGAAATATTGCTTTTAAAGATAGGATACATGGGGTTAGATGTCTTGTTAGATGGAAACAAAGGGAGATTAAGCATCCTTATGAAACCCTTATTTTGGAAATAAGTAAATATCTTCAAGATCATATCTTTAAGCTGTTGTTGCTGTTCCCGTGTTCCATTTTACAACGGAAGGAAAAGTAAGATAGCTTCTGAGGATATGGAACCTTTGAGCACCAGAGAGCATTAGCCTAACTTCTTGCTCTCACACGCCATAAATCCTTTTTACTGGGACGGATTTCCTTCGTGAATACACATTCATTCACCCACAGATCGTAATTTAGATCTGGAACAGAGAACTATCACCTCTAACCAAGTAAACCCTGTGGTATTACTCTCTACATGGAGAATTATGTAACCATGACAGATTTAGAGAACGTTAGCCTCCATAAACACGGAGAGTCTTCGACTAGCGGGTTTGAACTCGCGGCCCAAGGGATGCAAATCCAACGCCCTACCAACCAGGCTATCCTAACATTTATCTTTAAACTCATTTGGATATTTGGTTATGGTATTGTTGTTATTATGGCATGTTTACTTTCCGAAACAGAATTAATTTTCTAAAAGTGTTGTGGAACAGTTACAACTGAGTAACTGTTTCATTCCTAAATAAACGAATTCGAATAATAAACAAACAAATTTTCTATATTATATCAAAATAAGATTTAGAATTGGAAATTCAATGGTATTCCAACAAGACAAATATATTTTCTCCTCAAATCTTCTTATTCGTTAGACCATTCATTTTCAGGTGACTTAGAGTACAGGAATGCTGTAGATTCTTTTTCAAGAATAAGAAAAATTTATTCGTACTCTCTCAAAATCCAGGTTGAACAGAGCACATTCTTAACCCCTTAAACGGTTTGCCCGTACGCCGTACGAGCATCTATTTATTGAATTTTGATAGTTGTAAACAAAAAATAATTTATTCATAACAATTATAATTCTATAGTAAAATGACTTCGAATACGTAGGTAAGCCAAGTATTCCATGGATTTTCATTTGAATCAAAATAAGAAAATGTTTCCAAATTATAAGGTGTCACCTTATTAGATAGTAAGGAAAATAAACCAGTTAAGGGGTTAAGGAGTTGATGCACAAAAGAGGATCCAGCAGAATTAGCTTTTACTAAAGCTATTGAATGCTATGACATTTTTTGTGAGTTTTTGGAAAACCTTTCTCTCTTCCTTCTGATGGAGCATATGTTATTAACAATGTCAGCAGCTTTGGTAAATAATGCGCCATAAGAAAGACTTTGATAAAATTAATATTAAATCGACAGTTGAAGGTTAAACATTCTCATTATGGTGAATTATAGATATTGGAAGTGTAGAAGCTTTGAGTCTTATAAAATTTCGTCAACTGACTACAGTTGAAGGTAATGAAATCTATTTCAAAATACCCTTACCTATTACTCAAATTACAATTTTCCCTGTTTAAAAATATAGAAAAGGAGAAATATTACAAAGAAGGCAAAGCATGAAGAAGTGGGATTTTCAATCACTTAAATCAGCTAATTTTGTGTGTTTTCTAAAGATTACTGCAGAATAATATAGAAGAAAAGGGAACCATATTTTTTATTTTCAGAAATTGCAATTTCAATTAATTGGATTGTAATGAATAGAAAAATATTGTCTAATAATCAAAATTTAAGGGCATAGTATTTTACAGTTTCTTAACTAAAAACCAGAAATATTAATTGAGATTTAATTAACTTGAGCATATTACATTTCTTCCTCTATGTTGAATTATAATATATAACCACGAAGTTTTTAAGCATTAAGAAAACGTTGATTTTTATATTTACTTTATTGTAAGAATCAAATTTCAGAGAAATATTTGTCTACAATTTTGTATTAATAAACGAGGAGTATTAATTTTAATTCACTTGAACATATTATAATCTTCCCTTTATGTTATATTTAAATATATGATTATAAAGTTTTAAGGCACTCGAGAAAATGTTGATTGCTATGGTTATATTATTCTGACATTCAAAATTTAGAGAAACATCTTTAACAATTTGTTTATTAATAAACGAGGAGAAGTTATTGTAATTTAATTAATATTAGAATATTAGATTACTTCCTTTATATTAAATTAAAATATATGAGTATTAATTATTAAAGCCTTAGGGAAAATATTTATAGTTATTGTTACATTATTATAAATATTATTTTAAAAATTTAAAATTGAAAGAAGCATCTATTTGCTACTCATTTTTAATGATAATTGAAAATATTAATTTTAATTAACCAGAACATATTATATTCTTAACTCTATGCTCTGTTTAAATATATCACTATAAAGTTCTAAAGCATTAGTGAAAACGTTGATTGTTAGGAGTTTTATTATTCTGAAAAACAAAATTTAGGGGAAAAATAATTAATAAATGAGAAGTATTGGCTGTAATTTAAATTTGAGAATGTAATATACTTTATTCCTATTAATTTGAATATGTGAATATCAATGTTTAAAATCTTAGGAAAAACATTGATTGTTATGATCATATTATTCTAAATATTACTCAAAAAATCAAAATTCAGAAAAAAAGTTTTCTACACATTTTTATTAAAAAATTAGGAGTATTAATTTTAATTCGCTTGAGCCTATTGTATTATTTATGTTATTTTTGAATACATGTCTATAAAGTCTCAAGACATTAGAGAAAAGATTTACTATTATGGCTATCAATTTGCATTATACAATTTTATAATAATCTGAAGAAAAATCTGAAATGACATGAATATAACATAAGGAAGGATCCTAAGAATTGTACTCGCAAAGAGACTAGACAAAGAAAATTTAAAAGTAATCGCAGCATTGCAGACATTACCAATCCTAGGGCATCTCAAAAAATAAGGCGAAAATCCTATGCCATTAGTAACTCAACCTTACTGTTCAAATTTATTGAATTTCTGGAAATGTAATACGCAAATTTAACTCTCCTGGTGTTGGTATCTATCTAATGCTTGTGGTTTAAGCTTCCGTGAAATTCTACGGCGAAATATTTTACTAGCAAAGAACGTAAAGAGATTTTTTTGTCTGGTTTAGACGGCGAATTGAATATAACTTAAGGATATAAGATCCAGTGAATGTGCATCTGTTTCGTGCAGATTGTTCCTAAATTGAATTTCTTAAGTTCTGGGATGTACAGATTTTTTCCTGTTCAATTCGCAAATAAATCGGAAATTAACTGAAAAAGTGAAAACGATAGATGATTTTAGACCAAACTTTGGATTTAAACAATATTTTCCAGATTTTTATTAATTTTTCATACAGAATAATCTTCTGAAAAGTGCATTAATTTTTTTCACTAATTTGACGAATTTTTCAAAAGGTATAATAAGAAGTATAGAATGAGATAATTATTTCTATTTTCTTTTGAAATAAATCAGTATTTATTTTAATTAGTAATGCATAATTTATTGACCCAGCTTTCTGGCACATAAGTAGCACGTATTCCTCGTGTTGTGGGAGTCCCGGGTTCGAGTCCCGGTTCGGGCATGGTTGTTCTTCTGTGTGATATCTGTAAGGTATGTGAATGTGCCCTCCTCTACAAGGGTCTGTGTAAGCGACTATGATGAATGTGTAGCTAAGTCGTACTCTTGACCCTAGTTGGAACTACTTCAAAAACATGAGACGTTCCTTTCGGCTTAAATCTGCTGTATCAGCAGGGGGCAAGGGCCATAAGTAACAACAACAACATAATTTATTGAGGTATTTTAATTACTTAATAACTTATATAAAATATTTTATGAAAATCTGTATCAAATATCCAATATTTTTCATATTTAAAAAATGAAAAGAAGGTACTTATTGATGAAACTAAGTAAATTTACTATTCCGTTTAATGATGAAGTATGATTCATTTTAAAAAATGACTTAGTAATTTTGAACAATATTTTAAAGGTGAAAATAATTGACAATATTCGATTAATGATTATATCAATATAGAGAGGATGACACAATTTGTAGTCGAAGATTTATAAGAATATATTCCTGAAATAAGGGAAAATGTACAGTTTTTATTACAGTACAGCACACGGATACAGTTAAGACCATCTTTATTACCAGATGGTGTGAGAATCCTTATATTTATTACATCTTTGCGCTTGCATTTTTCTATACCATTAAATCTTTTTCTATCCCAAAGGTAGCAATAAAAGTAATACTTATATGACTCTTTTCTTTTCTTTTCTCCAATTAATTAATAACATTAATAGTAAATATACAGGATGAATACAAATAATGGACCCTATTTTAAAAAATTATATGTTCGCAACTATTGCACATATTTCAATAGGGGCTATATGAATATAAAGAGAAATATAAAAATTTTTAAGTTACAAATGTTCGATGTGTGACCTCTTTATTACACAGTATTTATCCAATCTGTAATTCAATTCGTTCCAAACATTTTGAAGCATTTTTTGTTTGTTATTTCGACAGGTCCTTGCAAAAAGAAAACATCGACACAAGACATTTTTTTATGTATCATCAGTGCCGGAAACACTGCCCTAAGTTTAGGAACGCATATGCGCAGCATTAAGATTGATTGACAGTGTTTTGTTACAAAACATTTGGAACGAACTGAATTAAAAGTTGGAAGTATGCCGTGAAACAAGAGGATAACACATCGTACATTTGTAACAGAATAAAAACTTTGTATATTTCTTTTAAAATCATATATTCTTTTTGTAATATGTGCAATAATTTCGGATATTGGATTTTTTAAAATCGGGTTCATCAGTTTGCCTTACCTTGTATAATCAAAATTAAGTATATTTCAAAAACTAGTGCAAACTTTGGAACTAAGTTTTATACAAGTTCTTATTTTTTTATTTGGCGACTGTATGAGGTTTAAAATGTCTGTAATTCAAAAAGCATCTGCACATGTTATATCCAAATGTGTGATAACTGAAAACACGAACTCAAAAATTAAACAGCAATTTTGTGTAATGTAGTTTTCCATCCCTGTTAATGACAAAAAATGTAAATAAATGGAAATTAAATAGATTAATCTTTAAAAGGTATTTAGTTTAATTCAGATTACTGAAAAGACAATAATTACACTACTGCATTTTCAGTGTTTTTTCATCAACACTGTCTGTTAGAATAATTTTCTCGTTGATGGAAAAATAATTGTTATTTTCAAATAACTTACTCATAATAAATTTTAATACATTCTCTAAGTGTTGCATTTTATATACACCGGGGGAACAATAGCATTAAAATCATCAGTAATTTGTTGAAAAAGTAATTGCTTCATAAATTGCGTATTTGGGAAATTTTCTGTTTTAAATAGCAGAATTCTGTTGAAAATAGCTCATCATAGTAATAACCATATGCCCATAACTCGGTAAATTTCGGTAAAAGCTAAGTCACAAACAGAAATTTAAATTTTTTTTGACAGATCGATTGCCTGGTTTGAAATAAATAATTCAGTGTTACGTTTTTATAATAACTTCATAATTTTTAACGTTTTTGATATTTTGCTTTTAGTTGACATAAAAAGAACATCTGTATTTTGCTTTTAGTTTATTTTAACATTTTTTGTATTTTGTTTTTAGTTTACATACCAAGAAAAGGTGAAATGATATCACCTGTAAATTATTGAAATAATAGTTATGCTACAAAGTGTGCATTTTGGAAATTTTCTTTTTTCACAAGCAGAGTTCAGTATCAAATAAATCATTACATTGACAAACATGCTCATAATCCCTCAAAAAGCTCTGATAAATGCTAATCCACACACAAAAATTTAAATTTTATTCAAAATTGCATTGAACTTTTATAGAAACTGGACAGAAAGAAAAACAAATCTTTCTAGTATTTCATCAAGAAAAAAGAAAAAGTAAAGTTTAACTGAGCTTGAGGTACACACAAAAAGAAAAACCAGGCTTCATTTACTCGTTACATTTATGAATACCACAAACAAAAAGCAAATGAATCCAAAAGGGAGAAGGTGAGGTTGGAGAGAATTCCATCTTGGATGAAAACAGTAGCAAAGAATACAATAAATGATTCTGAAGCCAACCTTCGCCAAAACTACAGCTTTTTCTCATGGAACAATACCTCTGTAGCGTTCATCCGTGGAGAACAACTTCTGTAATCTCATTTGCCGTGCTGGTGCCCAGAATTGAAATCAAGACATTGCAGAATTTTTCACGAATGAGCGATGGATGTTTCGTCGTCCCTCGAAGTTGCAAAATCCATATTCAAATCACGCAGTGGGAACCCTCGTGTGAGAAGAAAAATCAACAGCGATTTCTACCCGCGTAGTGGAAGCATGGAGAATTGAAAAACATTTGCATAATATCTCTGTGTTCTTGGTAACAAAACTTTACTTTGAAAGAGGTTTGTATTTTTAGATACAGAACACCCTGCTAGCGTTTCTCATTGTTGTTCTCTGAATTCCGAAGTTTAAAAATTCGAAGAGCCTAATTTAGAGTTCTGTGAGTTAATATTTCTTCACAATAAGGTTCAATTTCTAAGCGATGGTAATTTTTATTCAGAAATAAAATGCTATATCTTTCAGAGTTTCTATTTTAAATAATAAATGGAATAAATCTCAAAATGTTTTTGAAAATATCGATATATCCTTTTTTTCTGAATTCTTTATCAAGGACATTAGTAGTGCCCTTTTTTAATGGTAAGGATATATCAAGACACAAAAATCACTAAATTAATAATGGTGATATGACTTTTTTTTTAGTTTTATCTGTCTTCTTTATCTAAATTTATATGTTTCTTTTACCTATATTTATGTTTATTTTGGCAAAAAAGGAATAGTAAAACAAACAATGGATGTAGAAGATATTTAATATAACTCACACATTAATACATTTCAACCTTTTTGTTGAAACATTTCTTTATACATATAAAAAAGATAACGACTATAAACTTAAAAATATAGAAATGAATAAAAAAATTTCACTCAATATATATACAAAATTTAAAATCAAATTTGATTTTCGAGTTATCATTGGCGTTATTGTTTAATTTAATTAAACTAAACTAAATATAGTTATCTACTTAAATTAAATTAAAAAAGTAAAGTTTAAAATAAATTTTAATAAAAATTTACTTAAATTAAACTGAAATTCTTTTTTATAATAATTAAATCAAATCAGCATGGAATTTTTGCATACTTTTATTTTAATAAGAGTCAATTACTATCCATCAAGAAATTGAAAAAAAAGCATCCGATATTTGCAAGCAAAATTATTATTTTAAAACGATTCCCTTTTACCTCATTTCAACTTAAATACATAAACGCATCTTTCATTATCTTCTGCTTCAAAATTAAATTTCTTCCTCTAAAAGTCAACCATGTTACAAAGTTCAGACGATTTTTACTCTTAGGCTTTTATGCGTTATTTTAAAAATTCATTTAACGCCATTAATAGAAAAAAGTTAATTGCATCGTTAAATTACCGCTGAAGATTTTCATTCGCCAGAAAAATATTATTCCGCATTTTAAATTTTTATGTGCACGGGAACTGATTCAAAGAGGCTTTTGAAAAAAAAAGCTTTTTAAATCACTCCTTCGACATCGTAATTCGTTTCTTTTTTTAAATTGAATTACATATTTCCAGTCTTATCGTAATATCGTCTGCTAAGTTATGTAGCAGGTTACCCCCATGTAATTTAAAGAACATTAAAACTGATTTACTCATTTTATAGGATCATTAAAACGTCAAGAAAATGCACTTTGCCTCCAATGATGCCACGAGTTTATTCCGAATTCGTTATTTTTTGCGAGTTGCTAATGTTCACTCGTGACTGGAATGCACAGTGACTGGACTAAATAAAGATACTAATAAATGGAAAGCCTCTATTTTCTCGTCCCAAATGTAAATTTGGAGAAATTAATAACTAATTAAATATTAGAGATTTAAAAATATATCTGGATATATATATCTAATGCAAAGCTAATGCTATTACAGTTTTAATTTCGTACTTTTTTATCATTGGAGTATTTAAAAGAGAATGCACATTTGGAAGATATTTCTCTGAGAGAAGTTTTAAAGCTATTATTTGAAAGTTAATGAAAATACATCATATGAGCAAAATATAGCAGCAAAACTAAGAAACATCTAATTTCTTAATGAAATGGGTTCTTTTATTACTTCACTAATACGAAGCGAAATTCAAACCACAATTGCCTTTTTCAGTTTGCAATAGTTAGTAAGGTACGCATCTAATACATCTGTTGTTCTGAAATCACTTTTGCAGTTTCATTTTTTTTATCACCAAAGAATTATTTACAAACTAATAAAATTCTATCAGATGATGATACACTTCAATGGATATTTTATTTTGGTTTGATCCTTTTAATAATTGTTTGCTCCTATTTTGTGAAATTTTTTTAAAGAAAATGAAAAAAAAAAACTATTAAATAATTTGAAATAAATGTATAGCAATAAAGCAAGTTTTTTTAAAAAATCAATTGTAATTTATTCTTATGAATTATATGGACTACACAGGGTGATTATAATTTAAGTTGCGATTATAAAAATCAATAATTTTAAAATTACTGGTCAAAATGACTTGATATTTTGAATGATCCGTAGAAAACATCTCCCCCCTTGGCGCAATTTTCAAAATCGCCAATTCGCCGCGCTCTTGCGTCTTATCTCCAGTAGGAATATATCCTATGACGACAACATCAGGTTGCCATATTTGGAGCTAAATATGTTTGGCGAAAAGGAGGTGACACTCTCTTCTGTCGCATCGATACTTTAGCTGAGCAATTGTGAGGCAATGGGATTTTGTTTGTTGAAAATAAAAATCCCAAAATGTACCGATAGATGGCACTACCAGGGTCCATATTGTCTGGAGATATGAGGATTGCTTATACATGACATGATGTGTACCGCAGACATAACTGCCATAAAAATGCAGAGCTCCAGATCTTTGCCTGAATGCTCCGTCATGAAACTGAAATATAACTCTCTGTTCTTGAAGCTTTTTTTTAATAAGAACAATGTTCGTGCATTTAAATGCTATCAGTAAGTTTCGGACATTAAATTCCATAAAATTGAATCCTGTTTAACTTATGGTGGATCCGTAGAATCACCCCTCCATATCGCCAAAAGGTGAACATGCACCAAACCTCGTGATCATATAAGGAGAGCCGGTTACTGAATTGTTACTGATTGGTTGATCTTTTTAAACCGCTGTATTTCAATTGGATTCAACAAATCAAAATGCTGATAGTATAAAAGTTGTGAAAAATGCGCCAAACAGCGCCAAGTGGTGAAGTGATTCTGCTGTCGCTCCCTTATAACTTTAAATGATTTCTAAAAAAGGATTGTTAAGTTCAATGATACCGGTTCATTTCACTTGAAACGGGGTAGAAAAAGGAAACCAGATTCGGGTGAAGCAGAGGAAGATGTGGCTACAGCATTACAAGAACAGACTGACAGTGCACAGGGAGTTGCCTGTATTCTATATGTAGAAGTTTATTAAAGTATAATGCAAGAGTATTAAAAATGTCTTAAATAATATATAAAAGTGTAAATAATATATCATGTACTAAGACTGTATACAGAAGAAAATATTAATCAGTTATTTAAGTCAAAACATTTTATAAAATTAATCCAAAGTTTCTGAACGAATGATTACATTTTCACATAAGATAATGAACGCAAAGGAATTTCAGTAATATAGTAACTTTAAAACATTGGAATCATTATATTTAAAAATACAAAATTTTCGAGATACTATCAATATTTTTAAGATGATACATAATATAGCGATTACTAAGTAATGTTAAAATACATTTTCAAATGATTTTTATTGTTGTAGTGTTGCAATAGTTTCAATGTATTCCAATAACAGAATCGTTTGATATTACATAATATCGCACTTTTATAACGAAATATTGTTTAAATACCTTTTCCAAATGATTTTTATTGTTGTACTGCTGCAATAATTTCACTGTACTCCAATAACAGAATCGTTTGATATTACATAATATCGTGATTTAAAACGAAATATTATTTAAATATCATTTCCAAATAAATTTATTGTAGTAGTCTTGCAATAGTTTCATTGTATTCCAATAAAAGAATCGTTTGATATTACATAGTATTGCAATTGTAGAGCGAAATATTTTTTAAATATCCTTTTCAAATAATTTTATTGTTGTAGTTTTGCATAGTTTCATTGTATTCCAATAGCAGAATCATTTGATATAAGATAATATCCCGATTTTTTGGCAAAGTATTATTTAAATACGAGTTGCATGAATTTAACTATTGGTTTAATACAATAGTTTCATTGGGTTATTGTTGTTGTTTCTTATGGCATATACTATGGTCAAGCTCGCTGAGGTAGTCAGCATTTTAAGCCTAATCAGCGTCTCTTGATTCGTATTTGTGCCAACGTGTCAAGAGTACGACTTTTACTATTTATTCATCACATTAGTTTGCAAAGAGTATTTTTACAGTTGGGGTGCATTTATACACCTTACAGCTAGAACACAAAAGAAAAAAAATGCCCGAACTGGGACTCGAACATGGGATGCCTAGATTAAGGCGAAAACCCGCCACCACCCTATGCCAAGACACGGGCATTGTTTCATTGTATTCGAATAATATAATTGTTTGGTATAAAAAATACTGCGATTACTAAGAGAGGCACATTTTAAAATAACCTTTTCAATGAATTCTATTGTTGATCTAGTACAATAGTTTCCTCCTACTCCAATAATAGAATACTTTTATCATTACACATTACTCGAGAAATCTAATATTTCCCAGAATAAAAGTATTTGATTAAGAAAAATATTTCAAATACAATCAATGACCAATTTGTATTTAGTATAAAAATCGATAAGTTTCAAGTATCTTCTTTCTAAGAGAATTTAAATAAAGAAGTATTAAATCCAAACGCAAATTATTTAAATAGAAAATATCTAGGCACTTATAGAAACTCATATAATTTCCCAATTTTGATAAATATTATTACAGATAATTCTCACAAAATAACGATGCGAAGATGCAGATTGTATTTTCTATGAAAGCGAGTATTAAATATACGCAACACAAGATACAAATTCACTGCGAATTAACTCTATTTAATCCTCTAATCTCGGTTAACAGCAAAGTTAAAGAACGAGCTTTAAAAAGAAAAGTCGCTCTCTCAAGCTACGTCGACTAAGGTAGCTCGCTTTCCGAACTGATTTGATTCCCCTCCTTAAAAAGCCCTTTTTAAATATCGTCCCACTAAAGTGGGCGGGGCAACCACTGAAAGCGCCCACTCCTTCTAGAGAACTGTGAAACTTTACAGTCTATTCTCTGTGAACACATCTTTATTTATAAGCTTCTATTACACATTTTAGTGTGTAATAAAAACCGTTAGAGACCTCATTACTTTGCCAACACACCTATATCACTAAATCAGTAAAATATTGGCGTCTTTTGCTATAAATACTATTAGACGGTTTTTTCTCGATGGCGTGATATTCCATTACAATTCATTTTATACAGTGAAACTATTTACAAATATTTACAATATTTACACAAAAATTCATAAAAATTTACAATATATACATCTACTTTATACAAAATTCGTAAAAATATGTATGATTAAATATTTGTAAAGACAACTCTGTTATACGTTGCTTGAAAACAAGTATCTTCAACAGAAACAATACAGTCGCCTCAAAATCGAGAAACAATACAGTCGCATCAAAATGAGTATTCCAGTTTAGACAAAGTCGAATTTAAGAGATCACTTTTGACCGTTTTCTAAATCTACTTTGAATTTTCCACTCAATTCAGAGAGAGATATATACTTCGGGGGAAAATATCGTTAAAGGAAATCCTACATTGATTCCAAATGCTCTAGTTTTGAATGAGTCATTGACCACTAAAATAAAGTATCTTTAAATAAACACTTTCAAATCTCGAATGGCAATAGTATTTTTATTCGGACGTCTTAAAGCTTTTCTATCGATCTTTTTCTTCTTTTTTATTTTCAAATAAACTTGTATAGAAAAGAAAGGGAAAATATCGACTCCGGAATTGAAGTTTCCTTTTTTATTATTTTGTTCTGGAATTATCGATTGACAAGAGTGTTTTAAATCGAATCTTTTTTCGAACCTCATTCTTTTTTTGAAAGCACTTCATGTTAATGCAATGATGTGCCGAGGAATGTCACAATGGGGAAAATTCGATTGGACTTCACTAGTTATGGAATGGTTTTATTCTATTGATTGCAAAACATTTTAACGATTTCCCGAATAAAAAGAAGAAATCTTTTTTTTATTCCCTCTTTCAAAAGAAAAATAACTTTCAGAATGTTCTTTTGAGTTGTAAATGGAAAAAAGACCAAACTCGAAGAACTCAATTACAAAATAAAAATTAAAAGAAACAAAAGCTTGAATCGCAAGTATTACATATGACTTAATTTTTTCTGATTTTTTTTGTCAATCAATAATACTTAAGAATGAAAATGATTAAAAAAAGGAATAGTTAATTTTTTTTTTCAACTTCGTATGAAAAACAGTCATCTTATAAAAAACTGGATCATTTTATTATGAAGAACTATCGAAATATTATAAAAAGGATATAAAAATATGACAAAATAAAAATTCATGGTACTTCTTGTCAAGTACTTTTTGATGTTAATTATTAAACTTAAAGACGCGACTTAATTAAAAAATAATAAGAAAAACTATCATTAAATAGTTTCCTCATTCCAAATTATTGAAGTTATTTAATTCATCGCCTTTTGCTATAAACTTTTCTAGAAAAATTGACAATTTTGCTATAATAATCTTTGTCATTTTTTAATATAAATAGAAGAAAACAAAAAAAATTATTTTGAAATTCTATTTCAGAAATTCTGAACTATTTTCTGAAATTGCTCCTTCACAGGATCAATTATAGGTTAATTGAATGTTTAGAAGATTTTCGGGGATTGTATATTAATCACTAAGTTTATTGCTGAACTATTTAGGCTGACATATCTGAACATATTAATTAAAAAGGGCTTTGAGTTTTAGTAGAAATGAAAGAAATCAGAAAACTTCCCATTCATATTCTTGTGAACCAAATTTTGAATAACAAACTTGTGAACATAACAGTGAAATTGAACCCATGACCTCTTTCTTCTAATATATGTTCCTTTAATTTTCCATACTTCCAATACCAAAATTTACTATCCATTTCCACAAAAATCGTTTTGGTATTCGCATTTAACTATAAAATTCAATGTATACACATGTAAAATTTTATTTATTACAAAAATTATTATAAATACAATTGATCAACCTATTGTAAAAAAGGAAAACCTTTAAAACAATGAAAATATTATATAAAAATAACCCACACTTTGAAAGTGTGATATGAAAATTATCTTCGAAATAATTTTTATTTTCTGTAAAAAATATCTTTTTTCTGAAGATTAAAAATAGAAGATAGAAGACATAAACATAGATGATATTTTGATTATTAATGGCTATCTACATTTTATAATTGAAAGCTCATTATGAATGAAGTAGATTGGCGTAAAATGTAAAATAAACGGTATCCCAAAATAATGAAATATTTGTTTTTAATATTTCAGATTTCATATAGCGAAGAATTGGAAACCCTATAAAAAAAACTATACGATAGCTGATAATGTAGGGTTACTAAAAATTAGCGTTACATGATGAGGCAGTGTGTTTTCTTTGTTGAACAATATTTTTAAAATATTGAAAAAGTGGCGGTCATAGTTCAAAAATTTCAGAATGGACCATCTAGATCGTCTGATTCAACACAATTGGGTTTCTTTTTATGGGATTATTTGAGGCCAGCGAAACCACAAGCGCGCATGCATTAAATGTGGAAATTAAACGACGCACCAATGAAATTCAGCCACAATTAAACAAAATGTTCATGGAACATTTCAACAAAAGAATGTATATACGCCAGCGAAGCCACGTTTTATTCTATATAGAACCCTATTTTGTGCACTTTATAACTAAATAAAAATATATCAGTTTAAAGGAAATACAAACTATGCTTTTTTTTAAAAAAATGGATTTTGTAAAATCTTTCTCTAACAAATTGTAATGCCCCGTTATTCCTAACCCTAAACTATTAGCGGTCAAATGGTATAATAATTGGGTTAAGAACAATTTACTCCATTTAAGATGGTAAATTCAAATCTTCCGTTAATTTTTGGACTGCTTTTAGAAGACATTTAGGATAATTAAATTGCAAAGAGACAAAATTTGTTGATTAATAAAAATCTTGAAGTTTTGTTAATTTTATTAGAAATAATTATGTTGTTTCTAATGAAACTGCCGGCTTTCAGACACAGAGGTAACGCATCTTCCTCGTGCTCTGGGAGTCCCGGTTCGGGCATGGTTGTTCTTCTGTGTGCTATCTGTGGGATGTGTGACTCTGCCCCCTCCCCTGTAAAAAGGGGCTGTGCAAGCAAATGTGGTGAGTGTGGAGGTAAAGTCGTACCCTTGGCTCTAGCTGACGCTGATTCAAAAAAAAAACCGCTCCTTTCGGCTTAAATCTGTTGCTGTATCAGCAGGGGGCTTGTCCATGGCAAGCGCCATAAGTATTAACAACAACACTAACGAAACTTGCCATGAGCAATCCCGCTGATGCATCACTGGATTTAAGCTAAAATAAGCGTCTCTTGTTTTGTAGTAGCGCAAACTAGGGCCAAGATTACGACTTTAGCTACTCCCTCGTCACATTCACTTGCACTGCCAGTTTTTACAGGTGGGGGGACCCATCACACGCCTCACGATATAAAACAGAAGAACAACCATGCCCGAACCGGGACTCGAATCCGGGACAACCATATCACGAGGAAAACACATTACCTCTGAGCCAGGACGCCGGCAGAAATAATTATTTTTTCCTACGACAAAATTAACTGTTTTCGTAAGAATAAACAAAACAGAAACGAAATTAAAAATATAATAAATATTGTAACACCAAAGGATTTCTTGCTTTTAACTATAAAGTTCATTTGTTTATAAAGCCACCACTTTATTAATATTTTCTCCAAAATAATTATTCCTTTCATTATTGATTTCTTCAAAATTAATTCCCATGGGAACGACACTCTACTGGAGTTAATTTATATTCGGAGCTAGTCAATACAAATTTAAAAATTCTTATTTTCGCGAACTCTATAAAAATGCAATTTAATAATTTTTCCTGCTAGGACCGATAGCAGCAAAATGTTACGGACTGTCTTTGATGAATCCGGCATGATTAATCGATAAAAATGATTAATGATCCTTATGGAATGCGAAAACCCACGACTTAGATAATAAAAAGAATATGCCCGCCTACTCCGAGATGCGTTCCCATTCATTAATTAATATAAAATTTACTTAAAAGGTGATTCCAAAAAATAAATATTTTAAGAATTAATTTTTCTTAGCTTATATAATTAATTTCATACTGATGTCGAGAATTTTATTTCAAATATAAAAATATGTTTTTATGTTTAGTTTAATTTTTTTAATTTGATATTTTGGCAATAATTAAATATTTTTAATATGAATTAGTTATTTCATTCTAATTGGAATTGTGATTGAATGAAAGAAAAAAAATAATGTCTAGTTTGTTACTTTGATTATTAACATATATATTTAACTTAAAACAATTAAAAACAATCATAAATGTCGGAATATTTAAAAAATCATAATTATAGTGGCATTTAAAAAATCAAATATAGTAGAATAACCTTCATTCCGGAGTAAAATAATATTAAGTGTATATATATGACTTTATTCCTTATAACCTAGAAAAAAAACTCGTTCGTTTATAAAAATTAAAAATAGATGTATCCTCAGAATGTAATACATTTTTCAAATTCAGCGGAAATAAATGAATTCCACGAAGAAAAATGTCTGTCGTTTAGATGCAATATAATTATAATTTTTGATAAGTATTGTAAAACCAAACTTCTTTCTAAATAGAGCATTTTGCAGTGAAACGAAAACGATAGAATATTGTAATCTGAAGGAGCAAGATTTGGTGAATACGGTGAAAAGAATAACAATTCCAGGAAAGTGATTTAAAATTTCTCTCATTTATCTGGTAAAATGTAAATGAGCCTTGTCCTATTTGAAAACTATCTTGCCAACTTTTTCTCCTTCAATGATCTATTCAAATCAATCAACTGCTGCTCCCTTCATTCCTCATTGATGGCTTCATTGGATTTGATAATAAATTTTGTTCTTTTCTATATTTATTTAAATCTTTATTTTTAAATAGATAAAACCCTTCTATGTTTGATGCACTTGATAGAGCAAATAAATAAAACAACTTATTGTATATTTTACAGTTTTATTGGGAAGAATCGATGTAATATAATTTCCCGATTTTTCTTTTTTTTCCTCTCAGACTCGACATGCTCCTAAAGGTAAAAAGCATTACTTTAATATTAACCGGAAATCACACACTAATTTTTAAACATTGTTCTCAAACCTTTCATATGTATATTTTTCTCTATTTTCTGGTATTGTTACAGTCCTCTTGCGTCACCTATTAAAAAAGGACGGAGTCATATTGTTACAGGTAGACGAACACTGCGAAAGGAGAGAGCGATTGGCGACGGTTGACGAAAAACTTCCCGCTAGCCGAGTTGATTTGGTAAAAGGAATAGTCTGGTAGCCGCTGGATCATTCACAAAGCTCCGCGTGCTTTTGGGCGCTCGTTCGCTCGGCTATATTAGGGACGCGTTGCCGCAGTTTTGGCAACTCCTCTCGAAGGAGTAGCGACTCGTTGTATAAGCTGATTTTTTTTCACTTGTTATTAGTGAGTTGTGTTTACGTTTGCTGTTAACGTTGTGTTATTGAGCCTGCTGTGACTTACTGTTGACTGTGCTATACGATAGCTGTTTTGTAGTATGTTTTTATTGTGCGTAAAGCTTGTATTTAAGCTGTTAGTGGCATTTGATTGCTGGATTGTTTTACTTTATCAAGTACTCCTGTAAATAGTTGTAAATAAATTTGTTTGTGCTGTCCTCAAGAAAAGTTCATTCAATCCGAATCCGCTACGCTAAAAACGTAACAACATTTATGCCTCCGATAAAGTAAAATTTCTATATTATTATAAGTCTGTGCAACGTTTAATATACATACTTTTCGCATTTCTATAAATTTTATTTTTTGATAAATAAATCTTTTTATTAGGCAGAATGGTTGCTGAAAACAGGAACTTTTAAAACAGCCATTAATACTGATGTTTAACTGTTCTTATTTTATTATTATTTTATGAAGTAGAATAAACTTATAATCAATGTGGCTGCAAGTGATGCCTTCAAGAAATGACACTAATTTTATCTTTTTTTTTCAGTGAAAAATAAAGTACAAACAATTTTTTATATGTATTCCTTTGTGTTTGTTTCCGATATTTTCCTTGTATTTTAAAAATGGAATAATTAAAGCTTCAAAAAACAAGGTTTTGATAAGTTATTTTTGTTTCAACACATTCAATATTTCAAGTGTCCCTTGTAAAACTAACTAAAATTGTGTGGTAACAAGAATCTAAATAAGTATAAACATTTTTCAACAAAGAAATTACCATCTGAAGCACATGTTCAATAATAACAAAAAATGCTTAGCGTGTCATTAATTACTTAACTTCAGGAATATAAGATGTCTGAAATTCTTTTGATAACAGCATGTGGTAAAATGAGTTCAAGGTCAAAAGGGAGAAAGAAACTTGTTCTCATACAAGTATAAAAATAAAAATCATCGTAATATAAGCTTGTATCAGCATTTTAATTAAAATTCCTTAAATTAACTTGTTTTAATTTATAAATAAATCTGCACAAAGGAAAATGAGGGGAGAAATTTTGCATTTATAATAAAATATAAAAGTAACCTCATTTACAGCTTATTTAAAAAATTGTATTTGCTACATAAATATTTATCTTTCAAATAATGTTTATCTTATTTCTCACAACACTTAATTTCCATAAAAATATTTATTTAAGCGATGGTTATTTCCAAACAGACGATCTCATTCATATTTAAAAAATAAAATAAGAGAACTTTCATCTAGCAAAGTTGCAAACGAAAAAGCACTTGATATCGAGCGAGGAAAAAAAATCGTCTGATAACCAAGCAAAACTTTTCCTTTTTCGAAGAAAAGAAATGCAATTAAATCCGCACAACTCAACTCACCAAACACAGAAGCAAATATTTACTTTGAAGCTAAAAGCTATGGACATGTTGAATCACGAATCTGAGTTTAAAGTGAAGTGAAAAAAATTGTACTGATAAGAAGAATTCTGAAAGTTTTACTGTTCAAAGCATTTTTTTTTTCATCGTCCAACTAAATGCTCTTTTGAAAAAAAATGTAATCTTGTATAAAACGCCATTTTTACTTCCTTTCTAAAATTTTTAGTTTTTCTCAAATGAAGTTCGATTGACCAAAATTCTTGCTTTTTTCTTCTTTTCTTGTCATTTGTGTTTGAGTTTAAAGTGAAATAAGTTACAGAGAAATGTTTGTTTCAAGGATTTTTTTTTTCGAGATCAGCACTTTTTTCTTATTTGTTAAGTTTTAACTTTACTTTTTAAAAAGAAAGATTAAATTTACAGCTTCTTTTTAAGATTTCTGGAATTTAGAATGCAAATCTAATAACGCAATCAATGGTTAATTAAAATTTTACGCGATGAACTAATAATTAAAGGAATTTGCAAATCAAGTTACTATTCTATTTTATTTCTATTCAGTTTTAATTTTTGCTCTAAATTTTCTATACAATTTTTAGATAGATATGCTAAAATAGACTAAAATTATAATGTTGGAAAAAGGTCATACATGATTAGAATGCCGGCAAAGTGCCGGCGTCCTGACATAGGGGTAGCGTGTCTTTCCCGAGAATTCGGCGTCCGGGTTCGGGCATGGCTGTTTTTCTGCGTTCTATCTGTAAGGTGTATGCATGGCCCACTGTAAAAAGGACTGTGAAAGCAAATGTGGTGAGTGTGTAGCTAAGCCTTACTCTTGGCTCTAATTGGCGCTACTTCAAAAAAAGAGAGACGCTCTTTTCGGCTTAAAACTAGTTGATGCCTCGGCAAAGCTTGTCCATGACAAGTACAATTTATAACAACAACAAAACCAGACTTGTATAGCAAATCGGAATTAAAATATCTATTCAATTCTAATTCTTTTTATGAGTAATAGTTAAAAATCGAGAAATTAAAATTTTTTTTTATTTTCATGCGTTTGATGATATTTGGTTATCTAGAAATATTTATATTAAAATTATGCACTTATTGTAGCTTTTATTTTTATTTGGAAGCAATCAATGTAAACTTAGATTTAATTGATTTTAATATAGTCACTTCAGCTGAATTAGCTGCATTTCAACTTATCTAACATCCCACATCTATTATTAACTAGTCCCCTTCAATGATTAGTTCAAAGTTTCTTGTCAATAAAATCTCTTATGCTTAATTTAAATACAATATTTCAACAGCAAAAGGTTTTTTGCAAATATATAATATTGTTCTCTATTTTAAAATGTTTAATAAAATTACTCCTCTGAAATGGCATCACTTTATCAAACTGGCGATAAAATTGGCGAATTTGGCGACAAAAATAAAGGACCCAGATTATTCGAGAATTTCAGCGGTACATCCATTACAACTCGAGTTTCTTTGTTTTGTTCTTAAATTGACATGAACCTATTACATGTCTTGAGGCATGGTTGAAGAGTGAGTAAGTCCTCTGGAGAGAGATTGATTGAGTGAAATCTCTTTTTTCAGAACTCTTTGAGTGTTTGCAGTGATATGATTGCTTAATAGCGATTTACTGATTGTACACGATTTCTTATGCAAGTAATGTTGTTTGGTACCCTCCAATTGCATTTTGTTTATGTGTATTTCGATGTATAAAGAATCATTATCATTTATTATTGATGTTTTCAACAATACAAACTATAAGCGAATTTGGTATATTTTGTGTAACAATATCGTACATATCAATATTGATAAACATCAGGATAGCGTTATTTTCCCTAACAGTACCAATGTATTGAATAGAATGAATGTAAGGTACAACATTAAACAATATTCTTAACATTAAATAGAATGGGTAAATATTATATTATAATATTTTGCAATATTGTACAATATTGGGCAGCATACTAAACCTGTACAATTACTTCTTTTCTATTTAAGATATTCATGAATATCATCATGATATTTAGAGCCGGGATAGCCTGGTTGGTAGAGCGTTGGACTCGTACTCCTTAGGTTGCAAGTTCAAAATTCACCAGTCAAAGATTTCATTGTGTGTGGTGGCTGGCGCTCGTTAAATCTGTCGTAGTCGCAAAGTCTTCTATGTCGAGAGCAATATCACTGAAGGTACTGGGTCAGAGGTGATCGTTCTCTGTTCCAGATCTAAATTACGATCTAAGATGAATTTGCATGAATAATGCCCGTCCACTAAAACGTCATGTGACCTGTTTGTAGCTAAGTTGTATTCTTGGCCCTAGATGACGCTACTTGTAAAACAAGAGACCCATATCTTCGTCTTAAAATCTGCTGATATATCAGGGGGCTTGTCCATGGGAAGTGCCATAAGTAACAACAACCACATGAATCTGTTTAAGGTAATCGAGTTTTATGCAATCATAATATCAATAGAAACATAATATTTGATTTATTTATTTCCGAATTTTTGTTCCATTATAACTCTATTTATTATTTCATACTAGCAATTCGTCTCTTTTGACCATTAGATTAACCAAAATTGTAAAATTTTTGATGAGATAAAAAATGTCATGATGAATTCTTCAGAAAACTATATTTAAATTTAAAATTTCGATGGACATGTAGAGAGTAATAATATTCTAGAATTTTTACATCATTTTGTTCTAGTTTCTATAAAAATTTCGAAATTTGAAATCCGAAAAGCAGTAGTAAAACTTTGATTAATATTCCACCCTTCTTTATAAGCGTCAAATTTGTAACAACAACATTTTAAATCACATAATTATTGGCAGCGATTGCACTTATTCTAATGCAGTGTTTTGACGTCATTATTTTTTTTCTAAAATTTATTTTCTTTTGGAAAGTAATTAAAGTCTCATATTGAAATTTACACAGTCCAATGGATGCGAGTAATAATAATTTGAATCAATATTATTGCTAAATTATAAGATTAAACTGTACCCGTTTCTTTTATTTCAAATCTAAATTTTTATTATCATCTAAAACTTTCATCGAGTAATATAATAAATAAACTTAATGTAATTATCTCTAAATAAACATTCAACTATTTTACTAAAATATATTAAAACTTACATAAATAATTAAATTATATTTCTTTTGAAAGAAATAGTTTAGTATTAATTTGAATTTAGAAAATTCAGTTTCAATAATATTATTTTTCCACCATTAAGAGATGTTTTTTTAATATAAGAAAGTTAAAATAATAGATCTAGACTTTCAGCTGTATGTTATTATTTTTTTTAATTTATAGTTAAGATATAATCGAAAAATATTAGATTAGATAAAAATTAGATAACTTTTATTCATATAATTACACTCAAAAAGCTTTCAAATACATAATAAAATATTATAATAAATAAAAAATTTAATGAATTCCGAAAAAAAAGAAAACAATAAAAACTAAAGAAAATATAGTTTAAATTCAATTTTCTGCTAACATGAACTTGACTATAAAAAATTAATTCCTAAATAATGGGACTGAATAAAAACAGTAATAACCTTATAAAATATCTTATCTCAACGGACCTCATTCTTCTAATCAAATGTAATTTATTTTTCCGAATTTACTTTTTTTACAAAACATCTCACATCATTTTCTGAATAAGGGGAGAAAAAAACGTACGAATTAAAATATTTTAAAACGAATTATTTTATAAAATTATCGTTAAGCATTTTGTAAATGGAAACTGAAATGAAGTTTTTCGATCCCCAAATGAATATTGACTTTGAATATACCTCAGTAATACGATATTATAAACCCATTTATTTTTTAAATGAATTATTTTTTAATCAAATTATTAATGCAAATAAAAGAAAATATAGCTCATGTTTTTAACGTTATCCATGAAGATAGATAATACATTTTTGATGCAGGCATTACTTTTATCCCCTATGGCCTGTTAAAGGATATAAAAGATTATTAAGGACACTATTTTAATGTCATATTTCAAAAAATTATCCTAATCATCGCCAAATTGGCGCCACTTTTATCATCATTTTTTCTGCTATTTCGATCTTATTTATTGGAAGTTTGATTAAGATTCGTTTACATGAGGCTTATTAATATCTTTGGATGGTATATTATTGTTTTTACGCATTCTCAATGAAGTATACAGAAGTGTTGTAATTGTGAAAAATTCGAACTCTAGATTTCAACAAATATGCATGTTTTAGGCCACCCTAAGTCCTGTAAACACATTTTTAGAAATGCATGTTTGACTGTCAGTGAAAAAGATAATTCAAACATGTTTTGAGCTGGATGGAGGAAATTTGATGAATGGAGTCTGTATCAAAATCTTGGATTCTAATAATTTCTGAAAGCCTTTATTCACAACCGGTAAGTATTGTTAATTGAGTCCAAATCAGGTAGATTGATGAATTTTGTGTACAAATTTAGCATTTTCATTTTAATCAAAACCGACTGGTCAGAATATTGATCCTTCCTGTGTATCTTTTTTAGTGTTTCTAAACGCATTAATTCAAAAATACTATGACTTATATGAATAAAACTTGACAGACAATTTTAGAATCTAAAATCTGGATTCGTATCAAATTTTAAATTGAATCTATCAAGGAAATAACCGTCTGTTAGTCTATACGTTCATATTAGTGTAAGCTAGATAATTCAGAAATGAAACCCCCTTAAATACCTGGAATATAGAGTGAGATTTGCACCTAAAATTTTAATTCAGTCTCTAGTTTTAGTTTCAATAATTTGAAAACAAAATAGGCGCAAATTACATTTTCAGTTTTATTTACTATACAATTACAGAGATAAAACTATCAATTTTGAAAATAAGAAAAAAATATTTTAAAAAATCTGAACTCATTTGGCACTTACGGCTTTGCCCAATGTCCATTACTTTATGCGAATACAGAAGGCTGATAAGACAATTATCAGATAATATTTGAAAAGCTTATGAGTGAAAATTCCCGCTAGTTTATGTTATTAAATGTCGCTTCTTTAATTTAACTTGCTTAATGAGATGAACATAAAAGAGACAAAATATAGAAAAAGTGATAAAAATGTTTTTTTCCCTTCAATGATGCTACTTTTTTTAATCATGTGCGAATATGATGTTGTTTTGGTTATAAGGGTTTGATTCCAAAATTTACGAGCAAATCATAATTTTATCTGCTTTTACAAGTATTGCATAATTATTATGCAAGCTTATTTGCGATTTTAAAAGATTGACCAAGGACTATGACGTCATACTATTATTTCGTCTTAAAATCGCTCGAGATTCCAAACTTTGTTTCCAGTTAGAAAAATTGAAAATGAAAGTTTAAAAAATTATATATATATATTGTAAGATAATTATTAACGGCATTGTATTTTTGTGGCAACAGTTATTTTATGTTGATGTGTTTGGCAACAGGGTGAAAAATTCGAGCTTGATAAAATAAAAATGGTGATTTCGTTATTCTAAGAATTTAGTCTTGTTTTATAAGTTAATAATTCAGAAGTGGGATAAGAAGTGGATAATTGTATAGTTTTAGAAAGATGTCTTTACTTGCGAGATTACGAAAAAAGGATTTAGAACTCGTTGCAGTGGAACTTGGAGAGGAAATCGGAGAAAATAATAAAGTCGTGGAATTGATAAGTTTGATCAAGAAAAGTAGGAATTATGATGAAGATATAATACATGGAATAATTGGTAACATAAATGCCGATCGAAAAGCAGAGGAAGCTGCTCTAAAACGTAAAGAAGAATTTGAACTTGCAGAAAGAAATGCTATGCGAGAACATGATTTGGCGATAAAGAAGCTGGAAATTGAAGCCAAATCGTTATCGCCAATTGCTCAAAACGCGCCCAATGTGGAAATCAGCCCGAAAATAGACTGGAAGACTCAGGTAAGAAATTTTGATTTGAAATATGACGACATTGGATTATATTTAGTACATTTTGAGAGAGTAATGAAGAGGGTAAATATGGAAACCTCTCTATGGATGGCGTGTTTGACTAGTGTTCTTCCTAGTGAAATAGTCGACATAATTATAAGAGAACCTGAAGAATTGGCTGAAAACTATTCTTATATGAAAGAACTGCTACTTAAGCGTTTCAAGCTAAGTGCTGAAAAATTTCGCCAATTGTTCTACTCGCATAAAATTAAACCTGGAGGTACGTGGCGAGAATACTACTATGAATTAGAAACTTATTTCAATGGGTGGATAAATGGGTTAAATGTAAAAACTTTTGAAAATTTAAAGGACTTAATAATATCAGATAGAATGAAGCAAGACGCACCTTTAATAGTGCAAGAATATTATATCAGTGAATGGTCACTGTTGAAGTCGCCAACGAGCTTGGCTGATAAAATTGATGAACACATTGAGCTATCTGGTCTATACATAAATAATAAGAATATTGGTGGTCAATATAATACCAAAATAAATAATCGTTCTGCTACTAATTATCGAATGATGGAGCCAATTACGTGTTATAATTGTTACGAAAAAGGTCATTTGGCACGTGATTGCGTAAAACCTAAAAGACCTAAGTTTTGTACATCATGTAGGACTGAAGGCCATGGAACTAGGGAATGTCCTAAATCACGTAGTAATCTCACAGTAAATTTATCCTCCTTATCATGCTCTAATAGAGATGTTACACTTAAAATCGTATCAATAAATGGAATGAATACAGATGCATTAATAGACACAGCGGCTGATATATCAATGATAAAATACTCATTTGCAAAGCAAATTAATGTGCTTGTTCAACCTAAAAACAATGTTATTTCTATAACAGGAATTGGAGGTGGCATAACACAATAACTTGGAATTTGTACAGTAAATGTGGCTATAGACAATTTAATTTTAAAGGATGTGAGGTTGCACGTTGTAAATGATGATACATTTCAAGGGCCATTCGTCATTGTCGGAAAGGATTTGATAGATTTTCCAAATTTAGTGATGATAAGACGGGAAGGAAAATCTAGAATGTTTCACATGGATGAATTTCGACGTCTAGCGAACATTGGAGTTGAAGAATCACCCCATGCAACTGCTATTCTGAGAGCATCAAAAACGATAACTGTTCAACCGAATATGATACAAATGTTGGAAGTTGTAGATAACAAATCATCGGATGAGCAAAAGCAACGTGTCTGTGACCTATTGAATGAATTCAGAAAGTGCATCGCTCTAAGTCCTAATGAGTTGGGATGTGTCAACAATACAGTCATGAAAATAGTTGAAAAGGCTGGTAGTACTCCTGTCGCTCGTTCTCCATACCGTGCTTCCCACTACGAAAGGCAGATTCTAAGAGACATTATTTTAGAAATGAAAGATCAAGGTATTGTTCGAGATAGTTCATCTGAATATAGCAGTCCCGTTTTGCTTGTAAAGAAGAAAACTGGTGAATATCGAATGGTGATTGACTACAGACAATTAAACGCGCAGACTGTCAAGGACAAATTCCCTTTACCACATATAGATGATTTATTAGACAGAATTGCTGGTTCTAGTTTGTTTTGCATTCTTGATGCCTGCCAAGGTTTTAATCAAATACCTATGGATGATGAGTCAGCTCGTAAGGCCGCGTTTACAACACCAGACGGCCACTATGAACCCACTAGACTATTCTTTGGTCTTTCAAACGGGCCTGCAGTGTTTCAACGATGTATGTCATTAGCTTTAGGCAATTTATTATGTAATGGTGTGTCGTGTTTCATAGATGACATATTTTTTGGATCCTCTAACTTTGAAAATATGATCAATATGCTTAGAGCAGTGCTCGAAAAATTGTGCAATGCAGGGATAACGTTGAAACTATCAAAGTGTGAGTTTGCTAAAAAAGAGATTGAATATTTAGGATTTGTTGTCAGCAAGGATGGTATCAAACCTGGACCCAGAAAACTTGCTGCTGTTGCCGAATACCCTGTTCCCCCAAAAAGGGATGAAGTTCAGAGATTTTTAGGATTGACTGGATTCTTCCGTCGCTTCATTGCTGGATATGCGTCAATTGCAGCTCCTTTAACCCGCTTATTAAAGAATGGTCAATTATTTGTCTGGACCAATGAACATCAAACTTCTTTTGAAAGATTACGTAATCTTCTTGTATCCAAACCAGTCTTGAAATTGTTTGATCCTCGGGATGAAACCGAACTGCACACCGATGCAAGCTCCGTGGGTTTGGCTGGAATGCTACTTCAGAGAGACAGAGATAATACCCTTTGCTTGGTCTATTGTGTAAGCAGACGTACTAATCCAGATGAAGAAAATTATCATTCGAGCCGATTGGAGCTACTGGCTGTTGTTTGGTCTCTCAGTCGCCTTAGATCCCTTCTTCTTGGTCTTCGATTTACTATTATTACAGATTGTTCTGCAATTATATATCTAAAAACTCAAAAAAATATAAGGCCCCAAACGGCGAGGTGGATAGAACAGCTAAGTGAATTCAATTACGATGTTAAGCATAAATCCGGTAACCAGATGACCCATGTGGACGCCCTGAGTCGCGCACCAGTAAAAGACGAAGATCCTGAACAATCTAAAGAAGCCACTGAATGCAGCCCATTAGATATAATAGTGAAATGTCCGAACCAACTAGTCGAAATTGATACCAGTATTCCATTAAATATAAGTGAGAAACCGCGTGTCTATTATATAAGTACTGAAGAAGACAAAGTAGCTTTAATTCAGTCCCAGGACGAAGAGTTAAACAATATCATTAAAATATTAAAATGCTCCAAGAAAAAAGCGGAAAAGAAAAATATTGTCAGTAAATATGAACTTATAAACGGAATACTGTACCGCTTACAAATTGACAACGGTGTCTGCAAAAAATTGTTTGTAATGCCACGATCTATGAGGAAATATTTAGTTGTACACTTTCACGATTTTTCGGGTCATTTTGGAGTTGACAAGGTCAAATTACTTATAACACAGCATTTCTGGTTTCCTCGAATGTCAGAATATGTAAAACAGCATATAAATCAATGCGTTACATGTGCTTTTACGAAAGTACCCGCCGGAAAAGTTCAGGGTAAACTCAATCCAATTCCGCCAGGTAAACGACCCTTTGAAATAGTACACATGGACTTTTTGGGACCCTTTAACGCTAGTTCGAATCGCAATACTGAACTATTAGTAATAATTGATAATTTGACAAAATTTGTTCGTTTACGTGCATGTACTAGTTGCTCTACTAAATGTGTATTGAAGTACTTTGAAGAATTCATAAATGACTTTGGAAGTCCTATCAGAGTCGTTACTGACCGAGGCTCATGTTTCACATCATCAGCATTTAAAGAATTCTGCATGAAGCATGGCGTAAAACATACTGTGAACTGCTCGCAAAGACCAGCTGCTAATGGACAAGTGGAGCGGATAAATCGTGTGCTTATACCTATGATTTCCTCAAATGTGCATGCAGATAACCATAGGGACTGGGACAAGATGTTGCCTGAAATCCAGAGATGCATTAATTGGTCGCCCAGCAAATCTACAGGCAAAGCGCCATTCCACCTATTATTTGGATACAAGCCTAGAAAACTTGATAATTTTCCAAGAGAATTGCTTCCAATGTCGGATGAATATGTTTCTCCTGGAGTACTGCAAGAAGAAGCACGAAACGATATACTGAAAGCACAAGAGAAAATGAAGTCCAATTTTGATAAGCATCACTGTGATGCACATACATATTCTGTTGGCGATGTTGTCGTTGTAAAACGGTTACCTGAAACCACTCCTGGGAGTCGCACAAAAACGCAAGTTCGATACAGAGGACCCCTTGTAGTTGTGAAGGTGTTTCCATCTGATGTATATCAAGTCACAGATTTTAGAACAAAAGCACAAGGACGTGTAAGACGGCATTATACAACTACAGCTCATGCATCGCAGATGAAACTATTTCACATTGTAAATGAAGATGAAATCGTTGACGTTGACTATGATGATGAAGAGGAAGATATGGTTAATGAACTCCCAAATGCTCCACGAGAAAATAGAATAAAAAAATTGCCAACATACCTTCAGGACTATGTACTTTGAATAATTTACAATGTGCCTCATTTTCGTAATTTTATGGACAGGGTCGTCCATTTTTTTCAGGATGGCCGAATGTAAGATAATTATTAACGGCATTGTATTTTTGTGGCAACAGTTATTTTATGTTGATGTGTTTGGCAACAGGGTGAAAAATTCGAGCTTGATAAAATAAAAATGGTGATTTCGTTATTCTAAGAATTTAGTCTTGTTTTATAAGTTAATAAT
>JAOUZG010017227.1:2510915-2525652 GCA_026289955.1 Argiope argentata
GATAACGATGGAATAATGAAACTCTTTTATAAAGGAAATGAAAATGGAAGAATAAGCAGCTTTTACATAGGAAATGACAATGGAATGAACAACTTTTATTAAGGGAATGACGATTGAAAATTGCGCATCTTTGACAAAGTGAATGGCGATGGAAGAATGAAGAAGAGAAAAACAAATGTGCGCATATTTTTAAATAAAATAATCACTATAAAAAACCATTATGATTTTTTTATATGTGGGTTATAAGTTAAGGGGCATTCCATCTATATTAATTGTATTATATATCTTTAGATGCCCCATTCTTAGGAATTTCAACGTATTAATTTTTTTAAAAAAATGTTATAAAATTCAGTTTTAAAAATTAAAGTCCATATTTCGTAGCGTTTGTAATATTTAATTCTTAAAATATAGTACTGATTCCCCTCGATAGGGATAATATGTCTAATATTACCTCTATCGAGGACAAAAGATACTAATTATACTTAAATACTAAAAATACATGATAAGATAGAAAAGATAGGTGCGACAGATATATGATAAGAGAGAAAAGATAGATATAAGATAGATACGACAAGCATACTAATTACGTGGAAAAGATAAAAAAAATACATGATATCAACAGCCCATGTCTGATGAAAACAAAAAAAAAATCGATGATTTTTCAAGTTCGTGCATCGAACTTTTGTTTAGCTTTGTTTTTGATCTAAATTTTTTGTGCAGCTTTGGAACATATTTATTTTTAATACACAATTTTTAAATCGGTGTTCTCGTGTTCCGCTTTATAACGGAAAGAGGAGTGCAGTAGCTTCTGAGGGTATGGATGCCTGAGTACTGGAGGGCATAAGTATGACTTCTAGCTCACACATGTCACAAACCCTTTTTACGGGACGGACATCATTCATTCATCCCCATGTCTGAAACAGAGAACGATCACCTCTGAGCTAGTACCCCCAGAGGTATTACTCTACACAGTGAAAAGTTTGTGATCACGACAAATATGACGAGCACCAACCACCACAAACACTGAGAGTCTTCGGCTGGCGGGTTCGAACTCGCAGTCCTAGGGATGCAAATAAAACGCCCTACTAACCATGCTAGCCCGGCCCAATTTATAAATTACCATATAGTACAATATTAGATTTGTGACTAGGTCAATAGGTCAAGAGTTAAGACTAATAGATTTACTGGACAGAGGAGCTCTGACAGATGAATTAAAAATTTCTTTTACATAGTTGGCAAATTAATGAAACTGCAAAAAGATACTAATTATATCAATTTTAAAATTCTTCAAAATTATTAACATTTAATGAAATATATAAATAGTCAATTTTTTCATCATTGAATTGACTGATTCCTTCCAATATTTATGAATAATAAACGCCCCATAGTATCTCTATTTAAATATATAGACACCCTATAGTCATAAGTGACAAAAATATTCTTATAAGATTAAAATAAAAAAATATATAAATAGGTCATAAACATATTGCTTTAGTTGAAGATGGGTGGCTTAACTGATCAATTTACTTATATATTACCACTGCAATACCAATGGCTAACATTGTTGATGTATACATCGAAAAAAGTCAGTCAATTAATTGATATGTATGATGGAAAATCAGATACACACTGCATTTTACTATAAAGATCATACTCTAAAATTCCTCCATATGAATACTTATGTGTTAGTAAAAATGTTCATACAGGCAAATAAAGAGATAAACCAAAGATTAAAGCCTTGATACCACTCGAGACATATTAATGTCATAAAAATAATAAATATTCAAAAGCTATAAGATATATTTGTAATTTATAGCATTGCTTCATCTGATTGTCTCTTCATATCAATCATTTGAAGATATTTTTATTAATAATTTCTCTATTAGAGAAAACATTGAGCCAATTTTAATATCATCATATCTCTAAAATACTAAATGGACTGTATATATCTCTTTTTCAATTAAGTTTCGACGAGTGCTGGGTTGTTTTCTGAATGATCAAACTAATTTCTATTTCAAAATATTTTATTATTAGTTCCATACTTTTCATTACAAGACGCTCACCATAGAACGCCAACAACCAAACGAGACACAAACAAGAAATGAAGACAAAACAAAAATCAGAATTTACAAGAAGGGTTGCCACAATTGGCGAATAATCATCTGACATGGCGATATCAACAATAATATTGTTTGTTATTTAACAATATCTATTATATAGATCAATGGATTCTAACCGGTATTTTTTACATTTCTCATTTTTCTTTCTCAGCCAATGTACTCCTATTTCATATCAATAGGTTGATAAATTTTATAGGATATATTAGTATATATTCCTTTTATTTATATAAATAATTCAAATTCTATTGGTATGGTTTGATTAGTCATACGAAGTACAGAGTAATGCTTTCTATATTACCATTTTTGAAATTACTTATTAACAATCGAATAAATATCGAATCTCCTTATTTTATTTATAACGTAGAACTTACCCAATTAGCAAAACGTATTTAGCGTAAAAATTTCAAGAAATAAAAACTGCAATTTGATATCCTTCTCCAAAAGTAGAAAAAATGCAAAAATAAGTGCGTTGTTTAATTACGTTCTTCATTATTTTTTATACGTTCAATAAAGGAAAAAAATTAGTCGTGTATTCAAATAAAAAATATGTTTTCCCCTAATTTTTTTCTTTATAATAGTAAATAAACAATGAGATACTTTCGCGTTTTAAAAATAAGAGTATTAAAAAATATCGTATGTTGTTTAATGAAGGCAATTTTTAAGTTTCATTTTTTTATTGAATATTATGCTTTAATTTTCTTTTTTCCTTGCATGATTAACGAACCAAATTAAGCTCTATTCACAGCCTTTCTGCTTTAGTGAGGTTTTCTAATTAATTTTAGATGCATTTCTTGGTTTTGAAAATCGATGCTTATAATAAATATATCAACTTTTTATTCCTTAATTGAGGTTTAATTAATATTATTAGACATTGTGTCTTATCAGTAATGAAAAAATTGATTTAATTTCATTAAGTTTTTTTATATTAAAATTAATGCATTCATTTTTCAATGAAAACAAATGCTTATTTAGATGATCAAAAATGCATTTAATTTTAAATTTGAATTACATTTTAATTTACTATTATGAACACAATTACATCTCTTTCGTAATATAAATTAGTTTTATTTTATACAAATAAAATATAATAAAATAAAATAAAATTTACAATCGCAAATTTCTAGTTACCATCCGAGAGCAATGATTTGTTTTTTTTGTTTTTTTTTTAAATATTTAGTTAATATGGTTTTTCTTTTCTTTTAAAAATATATATTAATAGTCATGTGGGATTAAATCCGCAAGAAAAAGCATTTTTAATAGTTATAGTTTTTCCTTTTGTTTTAAAAAAATACAAGATTTTTGAAAACGAATCATATTCCATTAAGCAAATTTCAGAACAATTAAATTTATTTAGAAAGTATTAAAGTTTATTTAATTGTTGTTAAAATATAAAAATTAATTTAATACATTAATCTCATAGGCCTTCTTCCTGACTGCCATTTTTCTTCATAATTTCAATAGTAAAACGAGTTTTCGAAAATTTCGTAAAATGTTGGTTTCCATTTCCCATCTAATATTTTCCAAAATCCATCAGTCGTGCAGAGTTTCAGCATAGATATATCTTTTCAATGGACTTTTCCTAATAGTTATTATTCTTTTTTTTTTGCAATGATGGTATATTAAAACATCTCCTCGGGAGGCATAAAAACAAATTTTTCAATGTATAATTTGTTTACACATGGTATTTTGAAAGAAGAATATATTAAAGTAACAGACGATATTTCTCTTTTAAAGTAATAATCTGCTGCAAGAACTTTTTATTACAAATTATTTACTTAAATTTTTTTTATCGAAATTGCTCATAGAATGTGTAAATATCTGCTTTTATATTAACTTAATAGACCAATCGAATATGACATTTTAAAATAATAAAATTCGTTGATGTAGGACAGCTATTCCAATTTTTATTTGCATAATTTCAACCTCTGTGGGATTAAAATTCTTCCATACACAAAGGTTGACTCTTTACTCTTTCGTGGACTTAAATTAAAATTTGATACTTAATTTCTATGTAAGACAGCAAGATAAATTCCCTTAATTTAGTTCTTTGTAATTTTTAATTTTCTTATACCAATACATTCTAACAACAGAGCAAAATATAATCATTTAGCGAGATTTCATGCTCAATGCTAATAATTGAAATTGTGATTTAGATAGGCATGTACATCAAAATATTTTAAGACTTTAATTTCAGTATTCAATAATATAAGGATATATTAAAAGAGACATAATATTCGCTAACGAATTTTATTGATATCTGTAATATATGGAATTAAAAGCAATGCATCTAACGTTATCTCTTACTAAAATCGTACTTTTTTTTACTTTTGCTTTCATACACATATACACATTTCCAAAAATGTAAAGTTTCTGCATCTAACATCATCTAACGTTATCGTCTAACGTCTCACATCTAACGTTAACGTTGCATCTAATGTTATCTCTTACTAAATTCGTACATTTTTTTAAACTTTTGCTTTCATACACATATACACATTTCCAAAAATGTCAAGTTTCTGCATCTAACATCATCTAACGTTATTTCTTATTAAATTAGTACATTTTTTTTTATTTTCGCCTGCATACACATATAAATATTTCCAAAAATGTCAAGTTTCAGTTTGAGCAGAAAATTTCCTAGAGTAAAATTAATTGAAGATGTGTATTATTTTGATAATCAGATTTTGCTTCATAATGAATTTTCGGGAAGCCAAATGTATCATATCAACGAAAACGTGGGTTTTTTAAAAAAAAAAAAACATTCTTAAACACGCAAAAAAAGAATGCGATATTATTTACAAATCTCTTCTCACACTACAAACGTTACAAACAATGAAACAAAAACTATCATTTTCAACAATCAGTTTAACAGCTGCGCCAAATAAAAGAAGTGAAGAGAAATGACGAGGAAAGAAAACATTCGTTCTTTTACAAATTAGGAAAAGAACATTGAAAGAAACTTTATGCCCAGTAGAACACGATTTGTCTTTTTCTCCTATACCACTGCCTTCTGAAATAAATCGTTGCTAAAAATGTTTTTTCGTGTCTAAATTTAGCCGTTGGTATCATATATCATACGATTTTCTAATTCCACGGAATCTCTAGCAAACGATTTTATTTTTCCAGATCTTTAGCTCAGAGTTAAATAATGGTCATTAATTCTTCTTTTTTTAGGGGAATAAAAGACTGTTCTTTAGAACAATGCATTTTTAAACATGAGAATTCTCTTTACATCCGTTTTTAATATCAGATTCCATGTAACAGTTAAAGGATGATTCTGTCTTAATGATTTTTAGAGAAGAAAAGGAAATGTTATTTTATTCCAAATCAATTCTAAAAAAGAAAAGAAGTATGCAGAAAATGATAAGGGAAAGGGTGAACTATGAAATCGAAATCAGTTGATTGATCTTCGGGTATTTTTTTTCCTCCAGAAGTTTCCACATGATTGATATTCGCCAAAGATAAAAATGGGTCCCCTTTCCAATCTATATTTGACAATTTTTTTATTCTTCCGTAAAGTTATCGGAAATAGATTTTGCTTCCGTTCAAAATTACCCTAATTTATCTTTTGATATATCTGTAAATGGTAATATAATTCTATTTTTGAGTACTTCGGAATGTAGATTTATTCTATCCGGAGCTCGAACTTATTGAGCGAAATGGAAATAAATTATCAGAGTCAATACGGGGCAGGAAAGTCAGAAAAGTTACATTCAACCAACTGAAGATATTAGAGAGATCAATTATTTCCAAAATAAAATAAAGTGAATATATATGAAATAGATTAAGAAATTATTGAAGGTTTAAGGAACTTTTTAAAGAAACAATTTTTATTTTCAATATTTATAACAAATAATGTATTGGATACAATAACATAATAATAATTAATATATCAATAATATTAGATTTTTACTATGCGGTATATAAATTATATTGTAATTCTAAAATAGTTGATTGATTTTTAAAACATCCATATCCATTTGGGAAAAAAATTAAGATTTGTATTTTTCTTTATGTCCGATATTATATAGATAAATAAAATCACTTAAAAATCTGAAAATGAAAAAAAAAAAAAACTAGGTGAAATTTGTCATATGATTTTTATCACTAACAAGAAAGATTGAATTTATCAAATAAAACTGACAATAATAGAATGCTTCTTTTACATTCACTGTGTAGAAAACTAAGCTTTTCTTTGTAAAATCGTTTTTTAATTAAAATATTTAGATATGAATCATATACGGATTAAATATATAAATATTTTTAGATCGCCGGCTTTCTGGCACAGAGAGAGCGCGTCTTCTTCATTTTCCAGGTGTCCCAGGTTCGAGTCCCGGTTCGAGCATGGTTGTTCTTCTGTGAGATGTGTGACTGTGACCCCTTATAAAAAGGGCTGTGCAAGCAAATGTGGTGAGAGTATAGCTAAGTCGTACTCTAGACCCTAGTTGGCGCTACTTCGAAAAGTAAGAGACAAAAAGTAAGTAAAGAGGGGCTTGTCCATAGGCAAGTGCTATAAGTAACAACAACAACATATTTTTCAATCTTCTTTACACATGAACTGGTCATTTAAATAAAAAAGAATCAAAACGGACTTAGTTTGATATGTTATTCGAAACAATCTGCTATATTACAGCTTTCATTTTCCAGTTTATCTGTCATTATTATTATTTTTTTGAACTTACACTTAATTTTTTTATTCTGAATTTGAGTAGAAAAGGGCATTGTATGACACCGTCAGCATGAAAATTTATAGAAAATGGTTCTAATATTTAGTTATAAAAATGGATTTGTTGTGTGAACTCACATTTTTTTCAGGATAGACGCCTATAAAGATAAACTTAAGAAGCAAACACCTTATTTAAAAATGAAATTTCAGCCCAATAGTTAGAGCCGCTTCTGAAATGCACGATATAAATTTTTATGTATACAAGAATTGCTAGTTTAATATTACAAGTTTTATATACATATATAAGTTATTATACTTCTGTCTACGGCATTTGCATGGATGTGCTTATTTTAAATTTAGAAAACCTTATCTAAAATTTAAATTAGAACTTGATTTTAGCAATATGAATTTATTTAATGTATAAAAATTTCCATATGCAAATATTTGTCTAGAAATACAACATCCAAACTCCAGGACATGTAAGAAATTTTTTCCCATATACTGTTGTTAAATTGGACTAACTGACAATTTCAACATAGACTTTACAAAGTGAAATTTGAGAAATCGAAAATTTAGGATAATTCAGAATAATAGAATAGAACACTGAAAAAGAAAAAAAAATGTATTTCTCTCATTTATGGTATGTGTATCCAAATGAGTAACATATTTCAATAACAGAAACCATTTGGAATTATGGAATTCTTTTATCCTTTCTGATCGTAACGTTGGCACAGTTGCAAAAGATCATAAGCGTTATTTTTTAAATTCCTCGGATATTTTTTAATAATGTATTTACAAAATGCTTTAGCGATTGCATACTACAACTTTTCTTTCTGATGAAGGTGAGGCATTATACAAACGATGTAAAAATTGACAGTTTGACATTTAATGTTCCTTCTCATGCAGAATACAAAAATTGAGTTCAAAATTCAACGTTCCAAAAATGGTAAGACATAAAACTGAATATTCCAAAAATGGTATATAATGGGTCTATATATCATTTGGGGACCTAATGAAGAACTAAAATCAGATCAGAATCAGCGATTAGAAGTTTATGAAGATCTCTCTTCAGGTAGAACTAAATTCTTCTCCTTTCAAACCTATTACTTCGACAAATAAGTATCGCTTTTACAAACTTCTAATAAAGAGTTAACTACAAATACTTTGAAAATGATAATTCAAAACTATTCCATTTACTTTCAGAGTTCGAAAATTTCATGAACACTATTTATCTTTTAATTTACACAGGCTCAAATAAATTGAAAGCCTAAGTCCATTGATAGATTTACGAAGTTTATGATCGCCAGCTGCTTAAAAGTACATGCGAAAATTCGATTCAGTAGCAGTTCTTTGAAATAAATTATGAACAGTTTAACAAACGAGGACGCTTTAACAATCGCATTAATTTAGTGTCTTTCTGACTTTAAAGTAATATTTAATAAAGTGATTTAATAGAATACTTAATAATTCAGCAATACACTTTAGTCTAATAGTCAAGGAATAAAATATTAATCCATAAGGATACTGAATTATCCTTTGAAGTGAGAATGGTTGAGTTGCTTGCTCAACAAAAGTAACGACGATTATTTAAGTCTCATTATAAATTAACTATATATCTAGTACAGATTGATAAATAAATTAGGCTATATAAACATTTCCTAAGTTTGAAATCATTCGATACAATTGAAAATATGCTAGATAACAAATTATAAAGTGGTGATTAGATTGAATAAATTATTAGTTTGAGCATGATATGTGTTTCTGGAATGATGCTAAGTCCTGCAAATTGTGTAATGAGTTTTTTTTTTCTTCAAGAGTTATTTATTAAATAAAAGAAATAAAGGATAGAAAAGAGTTCTGCAGAGACATGACGCTCATTGAATAGTTTAAGTAATTATTTGAGCTATGTTATATATGGATACGTTTAGATTATTTTTTAGTTAAATACATCAGAAAAAAATGTTCATTTATAGCCTTTTGTTGGTAGCCTTTTAGATATTTTGCTTGCTGAGTCTTTTTATTATAACATAAAGAGGGAGCTACCTCAATTCCATGGGTAAACCAGTTATAGTAAATATTGCCGAATTTCTCCTTTGGTAACAGAATGTCGCGTTTTAAACTAGATTCGGTTTCTGTTATTGATTTCGGGGCATTTCATTCTTATAATGCATAGATATAAGAAAGCTGCCGTCCTGTCATAGGGATAGCGCGTCTTACTCGTGATCTGGGAGTTCCGAATTCGAGTCCTGATTGTCCTTCTGTGTTCTATCTAAAAGGTGTGTGAATTTGCCTTGCTGTAAAAAGAGCATGTGCAAGCGAATGTGATGAGTGAGTAGCAAAAGTCGTACTCTTGGCCCAAGTTGGCACTACTACAAAACAAGAGACGCTTATTCGGCTTAAAACTAACTGACTACCTCAGTGAGTTTGTCCATAGCAAGTACTGTAATGACTTGATCCTGGTCGATCAAAAAACGGGTAGCATTTAAACACAAATGTTTTATTTACAGCTTTATACAATAACAAAAAACAACGACACAACCTCTAGGTTAATATGCTGGGAAATATTTACATCTGGGATAATAGTTCGACGACTATCACAAGGAAAACTAACCGGCTGTTATCTTAACCAGCTGTTACAGTAGCTCAAGAGATCTACGGGTTATTACCGGTAGATCTTTAATCAATAAACTCGAGATCGAGTGGTATCTCTTCAACTGTTCAGCTCTTTAGTTCAGCTCACAGTTCGCCTAGGATCAGCTCCCTCGTCATCGTATCAGCTCTTGTCGTCGATTCCTTCCAAAACCTTCCATTTTAACCTCGGTCATACTCCGCCTCTCATATTTGCATTGGTGTGCTGGAGATGCTGATCATCCAATAATTCTTCAGAAATATTCCCAATGGTCAGCAGTTAACCGTGGGAATATTTTCTACTCATCCATGCCCCTAGCAGACCCTTCACTATAGAGAAAAATTCACATATGGAGGTTTCAGTACTTCTTTCTTCAAAGGGCCGTAAACGCATGTGTCGTTAATTATCGGAACTTTATACCAGTTTGGGTGGTCCATAGAAGAAACAGCTACATCTGGTGTTTTGACACAGTTTCCTTCTTCAAAGGGCCGCAAACGCATGTGTGCTCCTTTATCTGACTCCGTTCAAATTCAAAGGGTGATACTAAAAGGGAGAATTCACAAAGGCGAACACAAAGGAAGGAATCGTCCCACCGCTGGCCAGGTGTAGTAATGTTCGATCATGTGTCTCTTCAAAGAGACACATGATCGTTACTTCTATTTTACAGTACCATGAGAAACAGCAATAATAGATAAAAGAAAATCAGGCGGATGAACGAATAGCCAGATTTCTTTATCTAATAAGGGGGATATTAAAATCATTTTGCAATGAATGCAGCAGCTTATTAAATAGAGACGGATGAAATCCAGATGGCTGAATTACTAAAATTCTTCCATATTAATCTATATCAAACCCTATGTTTGAAATTGGTATTAGTAATATTTTTAATTCGATTCGAAAAGGGATTGTTGAACTGAAACTTATTTAGTTCTCCTCTGAATTTATTACTCAATTAACATAATTAAGTCAATTCCTTGGGCCGAGATTGCCTGGTTGGTAGAGCGTTGGCCTCATACTCCTTAGGTTACGAATTTGAAACTCAACAGCCAAAAGATTACCCGAGTGTGTGGCGGCTGACACTCGTTAAATCTGTTCGTGGTCGCTAAGTCGATAGCAATACCACTGGGGGTACTGGATCAGAGGTGGTCGTTCTCTGTTCCAGGTCTAAATTACGATCTGAGATGAGTGAATGATTTTGCAGGAATGTAGTCCGCCCCCTTAAAAAGGATTGCGGCGTGTGTGTAGCTAAGTCGTATTCTTGGCCCTAGATGGCGCTACTTATAAAACAAGAGACGTATATCTCCAGCTTAATATCTGCTGATGTATCAGCGGGGCTTGTCCATGGCAAGTGCCATAAGAAGCAACAACAGAAAGTCAATTCCTAATTAGGTCAACAAAAACTTTAATTACTTTTCATTACATAATTATAATTAATATTACCAATTTATCAAAAAATTATTAATTTCTAGCAAGAATTGAACTCGCATTCTTCACTTTAGGGTGTATAATACTGAAGTACTTGCATTTTACCTACTGAACTATTGTCCGTTGATTTTAGTTTTCATTAAAAACTTCCAAAATTCAATAACAATTTGATTTAATTAATTAACGAATAAATGTTTGAAGAAAAAAAACTATATTAAGTGTCATCCAATACAAGCTTAAGAAAATGTACTTGAACTTGAGTGGACGAATAGAAAGTATTTTATTAACGATTGAAAATTTGAACAAGCATATATATATATATAGGGCTAGTGTGAGCTAATAGAAGGCATTGAAAAACAACTGGCTAATAAACCGGAAGACATGTCTGTTTTATACTTTATATTAGACATAGTGATAATTCAGATCATATGGCATTTTAATTAATTGCTCTAATTTGTCTTTTTATATATTTTTAGTACAAGAGTTTTGATATAACAGATAATATAAGATATCAAGAGTTTTGATATAAAAATAAATCTTCTAGTTTTAATGTGCTAATAAAAATTGGTTCTACAATTATTTTCCCCTTTTAAAATTTTTTTAACCCATTCGCTGCCACGCCTATGTTGTATGAGGTTATTCTTATCACCATTTCTGTTTTGAGTGTTATTGTTTATCTAAGTTTCATTATTTCAAAATAAATACACATATTTTGTCATAAATAATCATTTACATGTAAAAAAATTAACACGAGTATACTCGTGGTTGGCAATGGGAATAATCTCATACAATTTATTGTCGGCAGCGAATGGGTTAAAGTAGATAAAGTAGAATTTTTAGAAAAACAATTTTTTTGTAGCTTTTTTTCAAGTTTTTACGCTTGTATATTTATGTTTGTGGCCATAAAAAGTTTGCAAGTTTGATAAGTTGTACGTTATAACATATTGAAAGTATCACGAGTATACTCGAGGTGGCAATGGGTAACATCCTGTCAACTACGAGTATATTCGTGGTTAGCAGCGAATGGGTTAATTGTTGTTATATCATTTTTAATGCATTATTATAAATCTCATTTTATCAGATTTTTCTTCAAACTCACTACCAGACATTGCATCCGGTATTAATTTAAAACTAATAAAATTAAATGATTAATGGATAATTATTCTATTATTGCACTTTTTCTATTCTCTGATTAGATAATATTTTCCCTTGTGATATTATGATGCCCTGGAATACTTATGATACTTGATGTCCTTGATTGATCTACGAATCCATACAATAGGAAAGGAATTTTATATTATGTGTCATTTCTGCTTAGAAGTGGAATGTCATTAAATGATTTAATTATTTAAATTCAAGGAGAAATAAATCGATGCATGACAGACTCAACAGAACAGTAACAAGAATAAGCTTCAATTAAAGCAAATAGTCATTTTATTATTGAGAAGCTTGATCACATCATTTAAAAATTCTAGTTCATTTAGAAGTTAACGAAAAATCACAAATACCATCCTTACAAATACGAAACAAAACAAGTTACTAAAATCGTTTAAAAAGGGGTTATATTATCAGTGTAAATTATCAGTGTTTTTTTTTGTCATATAATACAAGTTACATTTCATTAAAACAATTATTTAAAATATAACTTATAAAAACATTTATTTAAAATACATAACATAAAAACATTTATTTCAAATATATGTAACTTATAAAAAGATTAATTTTAAAAATTAATTTTTAATAATTTATAAAAAGATTTATTAAAAATATATAATTTATAAAAATATTTATTTAAAATACGAAGAAATATCGGAGGAAATATACATATTCTTTAACAATATGTAACTGCGATAATTTAAACGTCTTACTTGGTATATATCCAAAACATGTAAAATATCACTTTGAAAAATGTTTTATTTCCATTCAAATTTATAAAATATAAATTTATCTCTGAATCCAGACCAAAACTACAGAGAATTTCTCATGAATTTTAACATCCTCTGCCCCTGAAGTGTCCCAAATTTATATATATGTTAAATTATATATTAAAAATATTGTAAAAGGCATCTATTCATCTAAAATGAAACATATAAAGTTCAACAAAAAATCAATTGGATGCAAAAGAAAAGTGAAGGGCCTTTACAGAAGAAATAAATCTCGATTCTCGATTTTAATATTTTAGTGAAAGAAATTTATTTCACGTCTTCTAAAATAATTCCGGTTTATAGAAGATAAATTTGGCGCCATGAAAATATATGTGAGTTTGGTCACTTTTTTTTTGCAGAAAAAGAAATAAGTGCTTGAATAAATGAATATATATATATATATATATAATTTTTTTACATTTGATAAGATATATCCTTTTCATTCATCTTTTATTATAAATCTTTGATTAAATATATTTCAGAAATAAAATATTACACTTACTCTATTTTTGTATCGATATTTTCATTATAGAATAATGGGAATTCAGAATTTTTTGCTTATATAAATATTTTAGACTCTTAACTACATTCGTATATTTATATTATTATGGATATCTTTTTAACAATATACTTTCAGAAAAAATATTATTTTTATAAGTTTTATTATTCAAAATTTATAGATCTTTAAACCAGATACGAAATTAATATAACAATTTCTTATATGTCTTAATCGACTGGCTTCCTGGTTCAGAGGTAGCTCATATGCCTCGTAATCTGGGCATCCCGGGTTCGACTCTCGGTTAGGGTATGGCTGTTCCTTTGTGTATTTGCTATCTCTGAATGTGCTCCCTCCTGTAAAAATGGGCCGTGCGTGTGTGTGTGCGTCATTCTCATATAAGCAAGAAAACAGACTTCTGTCCTGGGGTACTAAGGGATTCATACCCTCAGAAGCTACTGCACTCCCCTTTCCATTGTAAAGTGAGCACGTCATGATCTCACTATCATATGTTATAATTTAAAGAGAAGAGAAAAAAGGACACAGATTACAAATATTGTGTCATAGTTGGTTTAGTTTTGAAAAATTACCTTTTAATAATGTAGAAAGGAAACAACATACTCCATCATAAATAACACAAGTAAGAAGATGACAAGTTATATCGAACCTAAGCAGATGCTCAATTTTGGGTTTCTTATTAATACTCTTTTCACCAATAATAGGAAAGATCTATCTTCAATAATATAGATGCATGGAAGGTTGCTATTTCGGCATAATTACTGACCCGTTATTATTTGAGCATTTCATAAAATGAAAGATGGAACGAAATTATTCTCTATAGTTTTACATCATAGAGGAGACAAAAAGTGTGTAAATTTTTTAATATTTCTAATATATTCATTTTTTTTGAGAATTTTCGAAATATTTTTATGAGATGAGCACTTTACATTAGTGAAAGGGCTCCAATTCTATTTTTAAAGAAACTATGGCAGACGCACAGCAAGGCCATGTTGTCACTGTAATATTATCATGTGAAAACATGATGTTGTATTGGTTCGGAAGTTTCAACGTCTCTGAAATTCACTAGAAAAAAATATGTTTATCTGTTTTCATTTGCATTATTATTATGCATGATTTTTTTTAAGCAGATGCGATTTTAAAAGGTTGACTTTTAAAAGTATTGCTTCATTATTACGCATATATTTTTGGCATATAAAAACGTATTTTTGACATATATAAACGTATATATTTTTGACATTTAAAAGTCTGACAAAAGAACTATTACATCATAGCCGTTATTTCATTTCAAAAGGGCTCGAGTTGCAAAACTTTGTTTGCCAGCTAGAAAAATTGAAAATTAAAATTAAAAAAAATTATCTTTATATAGAGAGATAAAAAGAAAAAGATAGAGTTGGATAGAGAAGTCTCGTGATTGTTTCAAGCTGGTTTAAACTGGTTAATAACTTAAATCAACAA
>JAOUZG010017227.1:2530652-2545529 GCA_026289955.1 Argiope argentata
TGCTTGAAAGAAGCTAGCAGCATTAATTGGGACTACCTGGCATCCCAATCAGTAATTGCGTGGGAGAAACTAGCAACATTAACTGTGGCTGAATGACATATCAATCAGTAAATGCTTGAAAGAAGCTAGCAACAATAACTCTGGATACCTGACTTCCCAGAGCGATTCGGATTACTCTAAATGTTGGCTAATTATTATGCATTGTAAAAAAAATCACAGATTTAAATAGAATGCGAAATAAAGGAATAATAATTCTTTACTTTCAGGACCATTAAAAATTTCTTTAGAGTAATTTCATAATGCAAACAAAAAAAACCCACCAGTGTATATCCACAATATTCGCTCAGGATTCATTCAAAATGCGGAAAAATATCATAGATATACCTAATATTATTTTATGCGAACATGGATAATATACGGTTGCAAAGGTACTGTAATTGTGGACTGACTTCCCTTCCTATTTTGAATTGCAGATTCGTTGTGATCACATTTGAGAGGAATAGCGTAGCATTTGAAGTGGTATATCAAGTTTTTCTGAAGACAGAATAGCTCTCGATAGAGTCCGCTCAAACTTTGATATATATTTACGAATTTATTTTAGAGACTTTATGCCCAATGTCATTCAATTTTGAGTAATCGCGTTCAGAAATACACAGTAATTTCAAAAATGTATTATTCAAACACATTCTGATTGAAACGTGTGTGCGTGCGTGCGTGCGTGCTTGTGTCCTAAAAAGAATTCTTGTTTATTTAGATTATATTGTTAATTATACTGAATTGCATTACAGTGGAAAAAGTTTGAAAATATTAATTTTAAATTACTACGAAGAAAGGGTTTCATTCTTTACATTAAATAGATTTGCTTCTTTAGAATTTGTACTTTCCTTTATATATATATATATATATATATATATATATATATATATATCTTGCTTAGTGAATCGGCTTATAAATTTTTATTTTAATTTTTTTTTTCTTATATAAACTACACTACTTATTTTAAATATGCCCTAATAATTCTAAGATATACAAAATTATAATATATCAATCTTCTTTTACTTCAGAATATTTTTCCACATTTAAATGATTATGAAATAACTTATTCTGTAAGAATAAGGTAAGACAGTTGACAAATACTTGACAACTAAATATTCTAAAATGTTCAATTTCATTGATTTTATTAAGAATACTTTTTTTTATATTTCTCACTATACAGGGTCTATCTTATCAAATAAATAATATATAATTTGTTTATTTAAAATATTATAGTGAGAAATAGATACAATAAAAGTGATTAGATAATATTTAATTGAAAAAAAAACCTTTTATCAAATCTTACAATCAATTAATTCAGAAGCATAATTTTGAAATTTTACCAGTTTGATACAATATTTTAAATTCAAAAATATAAAATCTGAAATACTCCAAAGTATTATAAGTAACATATGTTTGATTTCCCAGATAATAAATCAAAACCAATTTGACCAGAAGTAGTTATGGAAGTTTATTATATTTATTTTTGCGTAATTTTGCATGCCTGATTCTAAACTTCGTAAACTGAACAATTTTAAAAATTTCTCATGATGTAAAATCTTCTCTTGAAATAACTATTTTAATTAAATAAAAAAAATAATCGATAGAAACAAAAAAAATCACTTTAGAAAAATTGAGAAGAAATCATAAATAAAAATAATTAATTTTGAATTTCTTAGATCAATTTTTTTAATTAATCAATAATTCTCTAAATTTTTGTGCTTTATTTCAATAAAACTATTAATTTTTTATGTATTTCAGAAAAATGATAATCTAAAAAATAAAAGATTTAGCAGAAAATCGCAATCTATAATTACTTATACAAATATGAAATATAATTGAAATTATTATTAAAAATAATTTATTTTCTAAAAATTAAAAAAAGTTTAAATACTTAAATAAAAGTATATACTATAGCAAACAGCATAGAAAATTCATTTTTCATATATAAACAATTAGGCAAAATTTTCTATGAACTGCACTTTTTATTATAAAATATAATAAATCTTATATAATTATCAAGAATTATATTTTATATTATTTGACCCAAGAAATATTTTCTAAAAAATCAAGTATTTTAATTTTTATGCAATCTCTGTATCTCTAAATTATATTTTTAAAATAGAAACATTCTGAAACATACAATAAAAAATGCCATCTGTTTTATATTAAATTTGGCTGAGTTATAGCTTTTTAATAATACTTGCTTAGGATCGTATGAAAATTCTTTTTAAGAAATGATTAGCATAATGTTTGTGAATCTCAGCTTACTAATTCTTTTTGAAACCTTTCTAACTTCTTAAAAATTTCCTTGAAATCACTAATTGATTTGTAAAATTTGTCTGATAGATATATTTTCTTGGTTTTATACATCGACCAACTTTTCAAGTTTATACATCGATCAAAGGGGATTGCTTTTTTGTTTAAAATGTTATAGTATCGATAGTTTTTACTAATTAGGGTTAATTGGACTCGTAGAATAAATAAAAACATAGATTTCAAAGCTTTTTGAAATATATATTTTTATTATTCAAAAAACAAAAAAAAATTAATATTCCCGTCATCTAAAGCCTTTTTCCAGTTGCAACTGTATGTCTATTCATTGCTTCGAAAATTAGCTATAACGCCAATATAACACACTTTATTACTGCCACTCACACTCTTTACTTTTATTATTTATTTCTTAAATTAAAAAAAAATAGTCGGTTAAGAAATTTCATTTGAATAAAAAAAAAACTGTTTCTTTCACCCGAAATTAAAACGTAGAATAAAATTCAGTTTGAAGATATTCTTATTAAATAATGGTTATTTTTAATACACAGGTGATCAAATTTGTTATTTTCCCCCAAAAAGTATTGATTATAGATATATAACATAGATACCTCTTGCTTTAATATCTCTCATCTATTTTATTTTATTGGATACGCAGGAAAGGGAAATAGACAGCTTATATATACGAAAAGTTATCTCAGCTTATAGGAGCAATATAACGACATGAAAATATATAATGTAGCATATATTTAATATTCAAAAGCAGATAATCAATACAACTTAAATGGAAAGTATGCGAATTGCTGTTAATTTAAGAATAATAATTTAAATAATTATAATATATAAAATTTAGTATTTATTATCATTTTGTGTATCGAGATGAAATAGAGCTGTTACAAATTACCGCCGATTTTCGGGTTTTTTTTAAACTAAACAGAATTGATTGTCCTTCCAATAGCCATTCTATGGAAAGGAGGAATAATTATGCCAAAATAAACCGAAATGAAAATTATTTTGTAAATGCCCGTGCGAAATCCATTCCAGTTCTTGCTTTTGTGAAAAGACAATCGTGTTTATGGTAAATAACAATGTATCATCTTCAAAACTGTAAATGGAGGGTAAAAACATAAATTAAGTTTGTTTGTTTTTTAATTTCGAAAATCATTCAAATTCAAAATAATGGATTGTTTGAATTTTTTCTTCAAAGATAAAAAAAATCTTTCTTTAACAAAACCTTAAATAACAGTAAGTAAACAAAAGAGAACTCCATTTAGTTGACTGTAATTAGTCAAATGTATACCTAATAGTTGACTGCTATTAATCATACAACAATATGCTGACAGAAATTAACTGTCACGCTAAATGAGATTTTTAATAGTTTAGTTAACGTAGCATCAAATGTCATCGTAAATTAAGTTATGTTTTGAAGAGTTATCAAGTGTAATTAGGATAGATTTAGAAATTTTTAATCATGGTCATATCTTTAAAAAAAACTTTCAACTGGCACTTTTTTCCTTCTCCCTTCCCAGTGCATTAATTCCATATAAAGATAAATACATGCTCAAATTTCTTAAAACTACCACATACATGTAATTTAAACCTGCCAAGTTCAATTAAATAAAAAAACTGTGATGTAAGTATCAAAATTAAAATAATAATAATAGCAATAATAATTTTCAAAAAAATGATCAAAGGTAAAACATCAAAGCATCAAATTTATTATTATACTATTGCCAAAAAATTAAGTTCCTTCATCATTTTTAAACACATTATTTTTTTCCTGTATGCATTAGTAAGTAATTATTTTTCTAGTTCATATATTAAACTTTTAAAATAATTTCTCTCTAACCTTTTCCATTAACTCCTTACCAAAACTGAATACAGATTGACATGATTTTCTCCCTCCTCTCTTTATTTCACCCTATGCAATCTTTCCATACAAAGAGAAATGCAAACTCGAATTTCCTAAAACTATCCCATACTTGAAATTTAATCCAGTCAAATGTTGAATTTCAAAAAAAAAATGTGAAGAAAGCATCAAAAATAATAATATTACTAATTTTCAAAAAAAATGATCAATGATAAAACATATAAATTTTATCTGTCTTGACAAGTATCAAATTATTATATTATAAACATAAAAATATATCCCTTTTTCTACCCTTCTTCCTCTTTAAACACATTAATTTTGTCCTGTATATATTAACTGGCAATTCTGCTTTTAGTTTTTGTACTACAGATTTAAATTAAACTTTGTGAAAATTCCATGTAGCCTTTTCCGTTAACTTCACACCAAAATTGCATACAAGTTGACATGATTGCCTCAACCCCTTCCCTTTATTCTACACAAGAAAAATTTGTGAAACTTAATGGAAACAGGACATAAATAAAAATGAGACGAAGCCTTTAACGCTTTTCAACGCAGAGAAAAAATTGATAACACACACCTTATACAAAATTCATGGGGCTCCGTGGACAAGCCATCAACAACTATTACGGCCGCATGAAGATTACTTCTCACGGAATTCGCGTACAAAAAGCATAAAAGACACGTTTGGATGGCATGTCATTTTAAACCCAGAATCTCGCGGAAAATGACAGGCTATCGAGTGGCAAATGAAAAAAGCAAGAAAAAAAATAATAAATAAAAATATGCATTAGTTTCATCGGAAAAAAGAGATCTAATATCGTTTCTTCTCAGATTTTTTGCAGACTTCATTGGTGTCTTTTTATGCAGATGGAAATTTCATTGTATTTTTGCAAGACTTTTAACTTTTCTCAATTGATGTAGAAGGATATGGGTTCTAAATTTTAAATATTGAAAATTCTGTTGTGGTCATTATTGAGATTAAGAAATAAATGAGGAAACATTGTTCGTCTGAGAAATTGATTTATAAAATTTTCTTCGTATAGGTGGTGCAAATTGTTTGGTGATATTTTGGATATGAAATTTGAAATAAGGGTTAAAAAAAGGTGTATTAACATTGATTGCAATATATATACAGTCTTTTCAAATTTATTACATTCACAAACTGCATTCTGAATAAATTTGGAGAGCAATTTAGACCAAGCTATATCTGCGTAAAGTAATTTGAATTGATATTTTAGAAATATTATAATATTTCGACACTGAAAAAGAATATTTTAGCTTGATAAAATCTTAATTTTGTTTCTGTATGTGTATTCGCAATATTGGTGAAATATTTATTAATCCCAGTTATTTACAATTAAATCATCTGACATTAATATTTTATTCATTACTTAAATATATTTTTCATATAAAAATTTAATAGCAGCACAGGTTTTTTTTTATAATGTCAGAACATGTTGTTATTTTTGGAATGGGGTTTTTGGCGTCAACAAAAACAATTTGGCGAGAAAAAAATTAGTATCTGCACGAGTCTCTCAAAAAAAATCAGCTTTTAATAACGCGTTGCCATTGCATTTACAAAAGCTCTGATTTTAAAAAATAAGTTAATGACTACAGCAAATGAAACCTAGAAAAATGTCATTTTGAACACGCGATTGTATAAATTGAAATAAATAGGAAATGAGATATTTTTTTAAAAACAATAAATGCGATACAAGGTTTTTTGGATCGTTTGCAATACTAAAGTGACTCATTCGATGAAACTATTAAAATGAATAAAAATATAATTTAACTTGCACAAGCACGTGGTGCTTGGCTGTTCAAGATATAAAATTTTGATATGATACGTTGTAATATGCATAGCAGTTTTCATTTTAATCTACTTTTTAACATACTTACAACATACTTGAACAAGTTTATCAACAAATATGTATTTCTGTGAAAAAGTTTGATAACATTTATCAAGCACTAAATATAACGTTATGTTGTGTTCTTGGTGCTTATAATACTGAGTTATCTAATCATTTTGATGAACACAAATATGAGGGAAAGGAAAAAGGAAGAAAGAGATACATTTAAAAACTAATCTTTTTCAATATACTTGTATATATTCTATGATTTTATTTTTCAAAAAAAAATGTTTAATCAGATAACAGTCCTTATATTTCAGAAAAGTAAAAATATATAGAGAATGTCACAATAAATTTCTATCAAATAGAAGGTCATCCTATCTTCTTCGTAAACAGCATACTAAATTGTACATCAAATCATATTGGCCATACTCAGGATCATAAATACAGTTTTTGAAATTGAAATTGCTCAATTTAGTGCTCCTATAAGCTTAATGTACGTCATGAAATCTACAAAACTTTGACAACAGATGCTTCGGACTATGCGCTCGAGATTTATAGCAAAAAAAAAAAAAATTAGTCTGTAAACTGCTCATAAATGTCACTGTAATATGAATGAAACATTTTACAAATGTTCTATTTCAAACCTATTCCAATCTTAAAACAGGTTAAAGAACAGTCGAGTACGTTACTCAAGACTATCCATTAAATTTATGACTTTGAATTGTGACTTCATACATGTTGGTATTTATATGGTAATGATCCATAGATAGTTTCCTCTAAACTTTTTAATTCTTCATGGTCATGGAGTACATTAAAAAGAATCCCTAATCTATTATTATTAATTGTAAAGTTAATTCAAGGAAATATTATTTATCAAAAATCAGTCTGTGACATATGGTAAAAATTCATATCTTATCATTTACTATTCAAATTAAATCAATCTACATTTCTGAATAATGTTTGATTAAATATAGTTTTTTTATTACTTTCGTTTTATAAAACTGAAAAAAAGACCTTTTTAGTCTTAAAAATAATTGATAGATTTAAGAATTTCAAAGTTAATTCAGGAAATTATTATTTATCTAAAATCAGTCTGTGACAGATGGTAAAAATTCACATCAATATTCAGTTTCAATTTATCTACATTTCTAAATAATGTTTGATTAAATATAGCTTTTTTAATCAGTTTCCTTTTTCAAAACAGAAAACAAAATTATATTTAATCTTAAAAATGAATAATTGATAGCTTTAATTTTGAAAATTCTCATATATGTTTAGATTTTTATAGAAGAATTCAGATAATTAAACTGTTTTACATTAAATAAAAAAACAATCAGTTTTGTTTTAGTTTTTTGTAATTGTGGTTTTATCACAGCATTGTACAGTATAGCATTGATATCACAATGTACAAAAACTATTAATTGATTTATTCATTAAATGTGATTCAATTAATTAAATTATAATTTAGCTATTAATAATGAAATACTATTACAATTTCATGAATAGATATTTCATGAATAACTTAAAAACAAAATTAACTCAAATCTGATTTATAATTAAATTTACAACGAAATTGCATCTGCAAATTTAAGAATTAGATTCATTGAATCCTGTTAAAGTTGAGTTAAACTTTAAGATTTTTATAAATTTCATCTTAACTCATGCTAATAAATTATATTACGTCCACAAAGAGTATATTAAAACTAAAGTAAAAGAATTGCTGAAACAATATTATAATTACTTGATATATGAACATATTACAATATTTTAAATATAATCAAATATTAAAAAATGGAATTTTATCAAAAATTTACACTATTCAAATTAATAACGAAGAAGTAAATGCTAATAACGAAGTAATAAATGCTCCGATATTCAAATTATCAACTGACAAAAAAGTTCTGAAGATTTCGAACGACAAGAAGCCTACTCTTTTAATGTACGTAGCCTGTGAGCACTCGCTTTCAGAAAAACTGAATGGCCACTGAGGACTATTTTTTTCCTGTGCAATCATCCATTAAGTTTTCTCCTCTCTAAAGCAGCTGAAACAACGATAATTAGCAGGTGTATTTTCGTTCTGAGAATTAGTCTTTCACCCCCATTTCATACAGGCTGGGAGATTTAACACCTGCTTGTACTAATGATTCAGCATTCTGGAGTTCGAATTTCAGTGATGTTTGCGAAATCGTCGAAGTACAAAGTTTGCATAGAAAAAAAATTATTGAAGAAATTTAATGCTGATACACAAAAATATAAAGAAAAATATGAAGAAATTTTGAATTATTTGACTAGTGCAAATACATAATATAATGCTGCATTTGGGAAATAAAATTTTCTTAAGAATGTTTTGACAAAATGGTCTTCTCAGTATACAGATATGATTAAATAATAAACATGCGGTAAGTGAATGTTTAAATATTGAATGTTTCAGGTCAAAATGAATCAAATACTAAAAGCTTGGGATCAATATTCTTTGAAAAATATGAATATATTTTTACACAAAATGTTGAATATTAGTGATAACTAATTTATATTTTTCAAAAAAGTACTTTTGATACTTTAAAATAATATTTATAATTATTTACATGATCTTAATAATGAATTTTTCAGATGCTGCTTAGTAAATATTGAGAAATGAAGTCATTTTAATTTTTATAGAAATATGTAAGAAAAAAATCTGCAAATATGAAATCATTTACTTTAATTTATAACTTATTACCTTAAAACTGTATGAAATATATTCTATAGAACTTATTTAAACTTTACTTTTTAAATCACTGTCTAAACAAAAGTGTTTTGAAAATTATAATATTTTATTAAAAAATTTAATATTATATCAGGAAATTACGTTTAAATTTATAATAAATGTAAATTCTATTGAATTTCAGAATGATTAATATACGAATTATTTTCATTGCCATCCTTATTATATCTTACATAATTTTTCTATTTAAATGCTTAATTATGTCTGTATTTAACTGCAAACAGAAACAAGGAGACATAATAATAACATTTTTGGATAATTATTAGCATTAGTAAAACCTAATTTTGTAGATACGTGACCTAGAAGAAGATAAATGGCGAATTAAAATTCTTTTCAATTTTCATTGAAGTTTTGATTTGTATATTGGGAAGATTGAATATACATGTTGATTTGTATCACCACACAAGAATAAGTGAGTTACTTTTGCTTTGCAGTTGTATTTTAAGAGACATTTAAGGATTTCTTTGACTTGTGTTGATTTAGGAAAAGGAATCTTAAGTATCTTTAAAGAAATGCCGCCAACTTTTGGGAATTTTATCTCTCCTAGAGGAATGTGGAAAGAGCAAACTCGACAAATTCTTAGAGAGGCTCTTCGAAATGATTAAATAACGAAATGGGATTTGGATTAGGAGAAAAGGGAAAATAATTAGAATAAAGTAACAAAAGCCATTTTAAGACAAAAATTAAGAAAATTAATGAGAACATAAATTAAATTAAGAGATACCGCTACACAAAGAGAGAGAGAGGGAGAGAGAGGGAAAGAATGTAAGAGATCATCATTAATACAACAGTCTACGTAATAGCTTTAATATGGTTATTCTTTGTAATCCACGTGCAGTTCATGAATTTTATTAAAATTTGCTTTGCATAAGATTTGAAAGATTAATCAATTTTATTTTTTCGCAGTAAAAGATGATTTAATAATGGTAAACATATTTATTTAATAAATTAAAGAAATTTATTACAGCAAAAAATATCTATAAGGAAACTTACCAATAATTAAGTGGTAACAAACTGCTTGTTATGGCTCGTCAGCACATACCATACCATGAAATTTCATTTTCTATTTAGTCGAGAAATCTGTCGCACCTGAAAAAAAATTTAAATCATTAAAAAACTGTTCCTCTAATAATATTATTATTAGCTTATCAGTGAATAAAAAATGAATACTATAAATTTTTCCAGTATATTTTCAATTATTATAATTATTTTTATACGAAATTGGAAATGTTATAATAATATTTTATAAATGCTAGAAAGCTGGTTACATACAGGGTATCCATAATTAAACGACCCTGCTTTAAAGTTGTCTACAGGCGAAACTATTGTTCAGAAAGTTATGAATTTTTGTATAGGACATAATGAAGGAATCGGAATTTGTTTGAGCGAATAAAAAATAGTTCAAATTTCAAGAAATTTTTCAAATGAATTGCATATTTAGATTATTTTTGACAAATTTAATTACAAAAAAAAACATGTTCAACATGGCGTCCATCATTTCCACTATCATCTGGAATCATAATATAGCATGTTCTACAATTGACAGTAATGACTGTGAGATGGTGCTTTTTAAAGTATGTAAATTTTTTTGGATGATCACGACTTACCGGATGCTTAAAATGTCTCGAAAACCAAAAGTCACATTAATTTAGGTCAGGAGACCGGGAAGACCACATATCATGAAAGTAACGGCTGGTGACGCGTTCTTCTGCAAAATGATAACGGAAAACGCTTCTTATACCAGCTAATCTGTGGAGGAGATTCATCTTGCATGCAAATTGTGCTCGAAAGGCATTGACGTGTTTGCTGTGCTCAACTTTGGAGCATGCTATCTTACCATTCCAGATAGTAGCCAAAAAGTATGGACGTTATGTTGAACATTTTTTTACTGTAATTAAATTAATCAGAATTATGCTGAATTTGTAATTCATTTAAAAAACTTTTCCCGGTGGCGAAATTTTGAACTTTTTTTTGTATTTGCTCAAACAATCGCCTTTTCTTCATTATGTCCAATACAAATTTCATAACTTTCCGAGAAATTATTCTCCTGTAGACAACTTTAAAGTAGGGTCGTTAGATTATGAACACCCTTTTTTATATTTGAATAGGTTCGTAAGTGAATTTATTTTAAATCCTATAAATTTGCAACGCCATTTCGTATTGAAAGGAAGCAATATGAATCTATGGTAAAGTGAGCATACCGATTATTAACTGCCTGGCAGTGAAATAAATTAGTTGAAAAATAATTTTAAAAGAGAGAGAGAGTTCGGTAGAAAAAGGCCAAAACGAGAAAAATATTTGTTATACACTAATAAAAACACAGAATTTTGTTTCATATTGTACTTTAAAAAAAGTAAAACACCGTTTTGAATTTAAAAGGCTTAGTTTCAAAAGGATATATATATATATATATATATATATATATATATATAGTAACAACAAAAAATAAAACTCGTAGAACAAATTATCGGAGGACTATTTCGGTGATATATTGGTGCATTAATAGGTAATGATAATAGCTGGAGATAGAAAAATGTAGGATTTGTTGTCTGATGACCTTCTTATAGGATTAATTTGGCGATAAGTTATGTAGTTGCATCGGCCGTTATCTGATGATCACCTTTTTCTTTATTTTTGGAAGTGACATATAGCCAGTACTGAGTTTTGCAGATTCGAATTAATCTATTTATTCAAAACATAGTAGTTTTATAAAGATTTTATAATGATATCAATTTTCATTATTTGATGATATTTTATTACTTAAGATTAAATTTTCCATATATTTACGATTTGATTGATTTTCTCATGTTTTAAAATGAAACAATTCTTTATAAGAAAGAATATACATGTTTATTTTTATAATATATTTCAATAATGTAGATAAAATAATTCGTATTTCGGTTCTATTATATTACAATTAAAGCGATTTTGACACGACGATTTATAAAATATTGTAAACCTTTCTTATCACGTATTTGAATTAGAACGAAATGTTGTGTATCGCAATTATTATTAATCTCTTACTTATTGCTTGTAAACACATTTAACATATATAGCTTATAGTTCAACATTCGTTTAAACCTTAATAGTTTTTCGCTGATATTATTGAATTACTAAACATTAAAGCTGAGATCAGCAGAGCTCAACATGGTGATAATAATTCGAAAACTCTTTTTCTCCAAAAGTGTTAAAAAAGAACACTAAAAATCAATAATCTTAGTGAGTTATATATATATATAGTGAGTTCTTATTTTTATTTTATTTTATGTTATTTTATTTTTTTATATTTTCTCTGATAATTCAAAAATTATTTATTGGTTTAATCATGGGATGTAATTATCTGTTTTCTCAGTTAAAAAGAAGAACAGTTCTTCAGAAATCATAAATGGAAGAGAAATTTGCTTTGTTATTATTTGATTCTGTTAGTAAATTATAATTTGATAATTTCCGCATGGCTTCGAATATTTGTTGCTGCTAAAGTTTACAGTTCTGAATAAAATTTGTTTTCTCAGTTGACGAGAAAAACAGTTCTTCAGAACTTATAAATGATAGTAAAACATGTTCTGTAATTATTTAACACCAGTAATAAATTCTAATAACTTACTCTTCTCATGGCGTCGAATACTTTTTGCTGTTAATGTTTAAATCTCTGAACTAAACCATTCTCTTGATATAAAACTTTGTATTCTACCGAAAAAGAGAAATACGGTATGAATTATCGGAAAATATATTGTCTACTTATTTCCTTAAAAACCATTTACTAACACTTAATATTACGCTATTATTTACAAATTAAAAGAAACGAAACCTTCGGCAAACGACTAATAATTAATCTCATACAGTTTAATGGGTAAATCTAATTATAAATATGAGAGAAAGCCGAATATCGTTTCTTAGTTACAAGACAAAAGAAACTTATAATTACAAATCTACCCTCCACCCTAAATGAATAATGATACCTTTGCCTAAACCTCAAAACAACAATGATTACTTCCCATTTAAGCTACTAAATTGCAAATAAAAATCGGTAAACGCTCTATAATTAAATAAAAGTTCATTTAAATCCAAAACTTCTGGCATCGTTCCATAGGAGACCGAGTGAGAATTCACCGCGTTGAGGTTTTTGGAACAATGCAAGCGGTGTGATTCAATTATAAATCTCGTTGCCAGATGCATTTGGGGAAAGTGAAGTTGAAAAACTGCTATCGTTTTCATTTTCTCTGCTTTTTTAATAAAGCATTAAGCGTTTCCTCTTCATGTTTTAGGGAGAAATATCGTCTCTCAAATGGAGGGAAGGAGGTAAGTGCTAATGGGTTTTCGTGTCTTCATTGAATTGATGCAGTAATATTTTCTCCTACCCTGCATTTCATTCGAGATCTTTTCTGTCGGTTTCTACAGAATTTATGGTTCAAAGTTTTAGGGAACGTTTAGCTCATTTTAGAAAGATGTTTGTGATGTTCCTTTTGTTGTTGGTGGAAGCTTCGAGTAAATTGGAATTTTCCGAACTCAGAAATCGGTTTATGACTTTTGTTATTTCTGATAATTTTTTATTTTTGTTTCATAAAGATTTATCTGTTGCCTTTCATTGATACTGGGCATTTCTTATTATTGACACTTATCAAATAATTGAATTAAAGTAAATAAATAATCCACCAAGCGCACAAATATTGAAAAAAATGTTTCTAAAAATCTATATGGCTTTTCATTGATAATATTTTATATGCTAGTCAAACACAGGTGAATTTTATATTGATATCATGTGTTTATTTTTGTAATACAATTTTTTAAAAAACAAGAAATATAAATTAATCCAACAACTTTTATCCATCATGGACAGATGCCTTAAATCCTTATTGATTATTTACTATTTTTGCAAGTAGACATCATTTTCAAACGTTTTTTTATTAATATATATATAAAATAATCGTCTGCCTTTAAAAGCAACAAATATAAAATAATCGTCTGCCTTTAAAATGATAAAAGATATTCAAAGTACACTCTATCAAAGTAAAATGTAGCAGATGTGAAAGTTTTATTTCTATCCTTACATTTTCAAAGTCAGTCATCAATTTTACAAACATATTCTCTAGTTTTAGATGCTAGATTGGATGATCAGGTTTTTAATAATGGAACTTGTTTGATGGTATGATAATTTTTAGTAAATATTAATTTTTACGATCTTTTCTCTGGGGTTATGTTAAGCATTCAGTGTAATACATTGCAGCTACAATGTAAGAGGTCTATATCTTTTTTAATTTGAGCATAGATAACGTTAGACTATAATATCCCTCTAGCAAGAATAAAATTGATTTAGATGCAAACTAATAAGAACGGGTTTAGATATTATAGCATTATGAAAGTAACACATACAAAATTAATCAAAACTAATCGAAAAAAATCATTGCTATAAAATATATCGAGATTTATGGAGTGATTTGTTTTAAAAATAATGCTTAAAAAATTACAGTCAGTTTATGTATTATGATATATACTATAGCATAATATTGAATTTATTTTTGCACTTTATTAAATTGGCAGTATTTATTACTTTGTCTTAAATAATAAGATCGAAAATTTTACTCCAATTCGGCTTATTTACTTTAGAAGATGCATAGACCAAATGATGACAATGACCATTACTTAGATTAAGATATATTTTTATAGTTGTATTATTTTTTGAGGATTTTGAAAATAATGAGTTAAAATTTGATGATAACATTTTGTAATAATTGATAAAGCTGATAATTATTTAATCTGTATTACATCCATATATAGTAAATTTTATATACAATTTTCAACCAATTTCGACCAAGAGAAATAAATATATTATTGTATATATATTATATATAACTTAAAACCATTTCGTAACTTTAGAAATGAATTTGAAAGAGATTGAAACTTATAGCAACCGATATAAGCCGATTTAAGGATTTTCACATTATTATAGGAATAATGAATAAAATCAGTAATTTATAAACGGATCATGAATCAAAATTAAATTTTTTATCGGCTCAAAATTAAAGGATATCATATATTAAAATTTATTGCAACTAATATAAGGATTTTTCAAAGCTATTCGTATACTA
>JAOUZG010017227.1:2545539-2585885 GCA_026289955.1 Argiope argentata
TTTTTCAAAGCTATTCGTATACTAATATGCAACTAATATAAGGATTTTTCAAAGCTATTCGTATACTAATATGAGAGCAATGATTAAATATAAGAATTTACATATGAAAGTAATGATTAAATGCAATAATATATAAATTGATCATAAATCAAAATTCATTTTTATTGGGTTTAAAAAATTTTATTACTTTATAAATTTTATTATTAACTTTATAAATTTATACAGATATTACATAAAATGATTCAATTTTTTATTGACTTAAAACAATTATGTTAGTTTATGAATTTATAAAGATAAAAGATAAAAACATACAATTTTGTATTGGCTTGAAACCATTATATTACTTCATAAATCTGTATGGATATAATTTGTTAAAATGTATTATAGATCATCATAATAATTTTTCAAATCTTTTTTCATTCTTATATTAGAATAACGAATGAAACAATAATTTATAACTGGATCATAATTTAAAACAAAATTTTTAATGGTTTAAAACAATTTAATAACTGTATATATTCATATAAATTTACATAGAAGAATTCAATTTTTATTGGGTTAAAATAAACATATAACTTCTTAAATATATATTAAATAATTTTGATGATGATGATAACATGTCTGCTTCTGAGGGTATGGATTCATGAGCACCCGAAGGCAGAAGTCTGACTTCTAGTTCATATGAAGATGACGCACACTTCGCTTGCACAGACCCTTTTTAGAGGCGGGGGGAGCAAATTCACTCTCCTCACAGATAGACCACAGAAGAATAACCATGCCCTGACCGGGACTTGCGCCTGGGATACCCAGATCACAAGGAAGACGCGCTATATCTGTGCCAAGACGCCGACATTAAATTATTTTTATCTATCTATAATATCAACTCAGATTTGTGAGCTTATATACATATCCAAACTCATATCATTAAAATAAATTTGTATAGATACTACATAAAATGATTCAATTTTTTATTGATATAAAATCCTTATAATAACTACATAAATTTATATAGGCATCATATAAATTGTAATTATTAAGTTTATATTAGGATTTCTTTTAAAACTTTTGTTTTTTTAAGTATCTTCACATCAATATAAATTTATAAAGTTATATAGTTTTGATACAATCTGAAAAATATATGAATTTAGTTATTTTCCTTTATGAATAATATTCATTAAAACATGCATTAAAACTAACATCATTAAAATCATTATCTCTATTTTTTATTGGAAATCCTGACAATTTAGCTATTAAAGTCTTAAAAAAATCAAGGATATTGAATGAAAAAGCAGAGCTAACTACACAATTTTCTTATATTTCTATCCCATTATCCAATAGCCTTACGCCCTGAGTCAGATAAGCAAGCTAACGTGTGGCTACAGACTTGGATGAAGATAAGAGCAACTAATGATGATGACTTTCCGCTCATTGATTAATCCGCAAAAAATAGGTTCGGGAGGAGAGATAAAATCCAATCTTATCAGGTGGGCGTGAGGATGGAAAAATATGAATCAATATTGTGTTACCCCTTGTGAGAGGGAAGGGTTTGGGGGGCCTTATCAGTAGTTTCACTGTATCTAATTTGATGGTAAAATGTTATAAATCACTTCGAGTCGCTTTATTTTAAAATTTAATTTCATGAAGGGGTTGTTGGTGGTGCGATAAGATAAAAATGTTTCCATTTGTTAAATTGATGCTTCTGTTATAAGTTGTGGGGGAATAGAATGTAAAATTTTAAATAATTGAACCATTATTCAACTGTCGGAACATTGTAGAGATATATTTGTTTAATGTCAAAAATTTTTAGATGGCAAAAGAATAATGGAATTTGGTGAGTTAAAGAATTAAAGTTTTGCTAAAAATAAACGATAACATATTAAATTGTTCAAAATAAACTACAATATAATATACTATTTCCTAAGATTCTAAAACAGATGTAAATAAAAAAGGATGGTGTTTAAAATTGTGCACAAAGATAAAGAAGACATTTGTTTTAAAGTAAAATTAACATATGGCTACTAATATGTCTTTACCATAGAATACTTAGAAGTTAAAGAACATCAAAAGAGGATAGGCCTGTTGAATAGTTATGAAAACAGTTAGACTAAAAGCACTCAGATATTCTACTGAGCTCAGATAGCTCAGATATGCTACTGGCTAAGGAAGGGTTATAGAGATTTGAGTTCTGTTGTTTAAATAAAATATATCTGGGGGAAAAATTCTTCAAAATTAAAATATGTTGAAGTGATCGAAAACTCTGCAATGGTGCTTATTGTTTTTTTTAAAAAAAACCTTTGAATCAATTCTATGAGCAAACATATCAGAAAATAAACAAAAGCAACCAGATTAAAAAAATTCATTAAGTTCCAAAATGATTTCAGGCTTCAAGGTGAAATGAATAATCATTATGATTATTTGCGTTTCAAAAATTCATAGTTATAAAATTGATAGATTTGTCTGGGTTCCTTTTATGAACCCATGACTCCTTATTTACAGATAAAGGCAAGTTACAATATTGTAACAAAAATTCTTTCAAGAACGATGCGAAGATGTAGATTAAATACAGAATTTATTGCCCACGAAACGTGTATTAAATATCCACAGCACAAACTACAAATATACAGCCAATTAACACTATTCAATCCGCAAATAAGGGGTAATTACAAAGGTCTTATTAGAACGAAAGTTTAAAATAAAAGACGTTCTCCCAAGCTAAGCCAACTACCTGAGCTCACTCTCTGAACTGACTTCGAATACCCTTCATTTCCCTCCGCAGATTAAAACTGCCAGTCTTTTATAGCTTCCGGAAGGCGGACCGAGAAAGTTCTGGGTCAATCAGAACGCATCTCAGCTGCTATTGGACATATCAATAAAATTCTCGAAGTTTCCCGCAATTTCCATTTTGTGGCTAAATTCATCGCCAAATTGCAGCCAAGTTTCTTACGGAGCTCTGAGATTAATGTCACAGCAGCCGTTCTCTTATCAAAATCTTATAGTAAGAGAAATTTATGGTCACTTTTGCTCTTGTGTCGCGATGTAGACTGAAATATCTTATTCTTATATTCTTTGTACGTAAATTATGCTTTCCGAGGTGGAATAAATAGAAGTTTCAAATTTCATAGGTTTTACTATTCAGCTAACATATGTTGTTGGAATGTTTTAACTCGGGAGGAATGTTTCATTCCCTCCCTTCCACGCAAGCACGCACGAGCGTGCGCGCACACACACGTCAAGTTCAAACTTTATTCATTTCTCTTCTTCAAATTAGATGCTCGCTATAATATGCCAAAGATAGTGCCTAGCTGTCTCAGATTTTAATTAATCCAAATTGGTTGATCTCGACCTAAATGTTAGATTCATGACATTTTCCTAGATATTATATATATCCTATATCGAATGCCATTCGTATGTACTATGAGAATTACTGCCTCGTTGATTGATTTCAGATTAGGTAGTTGACTAGGGTAACAGAACTGAAAGGGAGTCACAAATAGGAAATTTAGTTTCCTTATTCGCCAAATAAATAAAATTTCCAAAAATACAAATTCCATGCATTATAAAAATTTTAAAATATATATTATTTTATCAGCCTAATTAATCAGATTCCCAAACAGACAATAAATTATGCTCCTTAAAATGCAAGAATATTTATAGACACCAAATATCTACTTCAATAAAATTTTGTAAAAATGCGGAGGATGAACAGTCCAGAGTCTGACAATGAAATAAATATATTTATATCCATATTTATTTTTCCTTCATGTGTATCATTATTTATATCTAATATTCTGTATTTATTTTTTAAAAAATGCATATGCATTTACTTTCTAATCCAAATAGTTAATCTAAAAGCATTTTTTTTTTCAAATGTGTTGAAATGGACCCTAAATTGGCCATTTTATTAAAAGGGGGACATTAAAATGCGCTTTGTTTACGACCCAAAAACTTCTAAATCTGCCTTTGTACAGCATTACACTTGACATTTTAATTAGGCTTGTAACACCTTAACCGGTTTATTTTCCTTACTATCTAATAAGATGACACCTTCTATTTTGGGAATATTTTCTTATTTTGATTCAAAGGGAAATCCATAAAATACTTGGATTATCTACGTATTCGAAGTCATTTTACTATTGAATTATAATTGTTTTGAATGATTTATTTTTTTTTTGTTTACTATCATCAAAATTCGATAAATCGATGCACGTACACCGTACGAGCAAACCGGTTAAGGAGTTAAGAACTTAGAATTATTATGATGATTCAGGAAAAAAAGTTGAAAATTTATGAAGGAAAATATAAAATAATAAAATAATTAGCATTTATGCTGAGTAGTTATGAATGTTTGTTCCATTTCATTTCAAATCAGACCCAATTCATTATTGAATTTATTTTACTTTTAACTGAGAATTATATTGCAATTTACTGCAAAGATAATTTAAATATACTAAAGTTTTTGTTACTAATAGAATTATTTATTAGGGATTGAATGATGCAGAATCTTATAGACGTAGAAGTATTAATGAGCTCATGGCACAATTCCAAAATGACGTTAAATTGGCGCATTCATTTAATAGCCTACTTGGCGAAGTTTAGCAATCTCTTGCCAAACAAGCGCGCGCACATACAAAATATCAAAAGAAAATGGCTGTGTTTCAAATTACCAATAAGTTTTATTGATTTTTCCATTTAGATATTATTAGAATTTACAGACTTTTTACAATATAATTCTATTTATTTCTTTAATTACGCTTTTGAATGTAAAGGACATTATAATAAATGAGTTTTAAAAATATAATGCAAACAGCAGCAAAATTAGTTTCAGTAACTGCTGCCAAATGAAAAAATGCAGCAGAAAAAAAAAGGCTCATACTTGAAGAAATTATTTAACCTTCTTTTTGACAGCATCAAGTATTTAGAGCGTATGTTATTTTTTTCATTGAAATTTGCTTCACTTTTTAAGTTAAGATAAATGCAAAAAAAATCTTTTTATACAGTGTTTCTTGCTAAAATATTTTTTAAAAAATATGAATCATTTAATTGATTTTGGAATTTTAAATAAAATATAAATGTAGAGCCACTGACATAAAAATGATGTAGATTTTATATTTTAACTAGAAGAGTTTCTGTTTTTTTAAAAAGGGTGAAATTAAAGCCTTTTGTTCTTTTCTTAATAAACAACTTTTCCCCCATGATTATAGTTTTTGTACACCAGAAAATGCTGTCAGTATTTACTCCTGTTAAGAATAACACAGCCAAATTTTTAATAAGAATAGCACAGCCATGGAACAATTTTTTAACAACTATTTATAATATATTTTACGAAAAAACTTGAACAACAACTTTTTAAAATATAAAACTGAGAAAAAAGAATAGTTGTCTTAACATTCAGAGAGAATAAAAAGTAGATTATTAAATCAAAATCTGATAGAAGTATTAATGTAATAAGGAGTTTAGGCAATGCATAAGCTAGAGCTCTATGCATAAATCAAAGACTTTGTTGGAAATAATATTCAAATACTTAGGTATATATAAAACGTATTAATAAAAATGTGTCGACGATACAACTCCTCCCGAAAGAGGCACGTCCCATCATGAAATTGGTGATAATTCGATCTCAAAGCTTCAGCATGCCCACCTGGTAGGCCAGCATCAACCATCATTTCAAAAGAACTTTGATGATGATGATCCGCTGATGTCATGTCCGCTTTTTACCCCGGAAAGAGGGATGCAGTAGCTTCTGAGGGTATGGACCCCAGAGCACCGGAAGGTAGAAGTCTGACTTATAGCTCATATGAGGATGAATTGCACACACACACGCTTTCACAGCCCTTTTTTACAGGGGAGCACATTCACATATACCACAGATAGAACACAGAAGAACAACCATGCCCAAACCGGGACTCATAGAACACGAGGAAGGCGCGCTACCTCTGTGCCAGAAAGCCGGTCGAAAGAACTTTATCTCCATTTATGAGGTATCCATTATTGGGAGTTAAATATATAGATAAGAACATAGATAGATGGTCATGGCTAGTCATGGTTAAAAATTTCTTTCTAACACAGTTCGATAATTTTTGCAGTCAAAATTTTGATAATATTGTAATGACAGACAACCAGAAATTCAGAAAAAAATGCTAGTTAAAAATGAGATTAATTTATCCCCGACGCCATAATGCTTAAATACTACTCTATTAGTATAGAAATTGTACATTTATATATTCTTTGACATTCGAATCGACAGATAATATCGAAAGATAACATAGCGACGCGCGAATTTACCGTGCACAGTTAGGACTGCATATTATGTAACTACACGAGGCCTTATAAAGCGTTCTAGTTTTGACATTCAATTTTTGTAAAATGTTCAGTACATTTATAATTAGTACAGAGTCTTCAGAATGAATTATATGAAAATAAAACAAAGCCATTAAAAAAAGGGCAAGGCTCAATTTTTCAAAGATGAACAATCGCTTATGATTTATAGTCCATGACATTTGAAAAGAATACTTAAATTGACGATTTTAAACAACTGCTGTTCTTTTGACAAATTTCTTATGTTATTTCAAAATTGCAGAAAAATTAATTTCTTTATTCGTCTAGACTGCCTTGTCATGTAGAAAACAAAAATAAATCGTAAAATTCGGTGACAGTTTTCATAATTTATTGGAGAAAAACCATTTTTTGAAAAAATATTTTCCATCATAATGGGCGCCTGCAGAAAACAAATGATGCCAAAGTTTTTCGAAAATTGTCGTAAACTTGAATCACACGCTTTTCATCTGCTTACTCAATGACGTCATAGTTTGATAACTTTTTCGTTCAAATAAGACGAAAAACTGAATTACGGTCTACTTATTTGATAAATGTTTTCGTTGCGAAAGTTTGTTTTTGTTCCAAATTGCTAGCTGGCAGCTGTTAAAAAATGGCGATAACTCGTAATGGTGCTCCAGTAGTTGTCGCCTGTTGTTCAGTTCCATTTCTTGGTCAGTTCCTTTTGCTTGTTTTCAGGAGCTATATTTTATCCTGGAATACCTAGTTTGTTTTCGAATTTTTCTTTATTTTTTTTCCATAGAAATGGCGAGATGTAACAACATAATTTTTTACGGCATTTTTCTTTGTTACGCTTAACAAAGAATAATAACAAAGAAAGAACGATGAAATGACCAAATGGGTGAAATGGTCAGTATTTTATTCTGTTCCAGTAATTTCTGAGAAAATTTGTAAGCCTCTAAAGGACATTTCTGACATGTAAGTTCGAAATGGTGCTTTGAAATTGTTTAAAAATAAAAAATAAGCGAAATAATTTTAAATAAAACTTTAAAATTAATCATAGAATGCTTTATATTACTTATTAAAGTGTCCTAAATGTTACATTAAGATATAAATATATGATTAAACTTAATCCATTTTAATATATCAATTTTCAATAGAAATATTTAAAAAAAATATTTCTATATATTAATATATATTCGCCAAATATTTCTCGCAAAAATTTTCATTTCTCCGCAATCAAATGAGTAACAAATTCAGCTTGTTTTTTCGCCACACTAATGAGATTAGGATTAATATGTTTTCGGCCGATTATTTCAAATGATTCTGTTTATTTTCATAATGTTTGATGCATTTAAAATAAATCATTGTTAATTAATCGATTTTTTAAGTACTTTCGAATATAAATAATACATAATAAAGAAAATTTAATATTTCTAATCTGTATTGCGTTACCTCAACAGATGTACAAAATTCACGCATATTGCGTTGCCTTAATTGGATTTGAATCCTCAATGGGCAATGAAAATTCAATGCTAGTATGATTTTTTGATCAATTATTTATAGTAATTGTGATTTTTAGACCTGTACAGCCTGTTTGGTAGGGCGTTGAATTCCCATCCCTTGGGCTGCGAGTTCAAACCTGCCAGCCGACGATTTACAGGACTGGCAGGTTGTGTACTGGGCATTAAACCTGTCGTGTTTACAAGTTTTCCGTGTGGAGATAATATCATTGGGGGTACCGGGTCAAAAATGATCGCTCTATCTTTAAGATCTAAATTGTGATCTGTGAATGAAATGCATGAATGAAGTCCGTCCCCTAAAAAGCTAGAAGTTAGACTTCTGCGCTCAGGGGTCATATCCTGAAAAATCACTTACCTTTTCTTCCGTTGTAAATTGGAACATGATAACAACAACAACAATTGTAATTATTTAATAAAAAATAGCTAATATAAAAATTTACTAAAGTAGAACCTGATTTTTTTAAAAATTGCTTTTTTATATTACACTTGATAACATTCTAATTCTAGAAGCAAACATAACTTATTATTTTTTAACTAAGCATATACATAGATACAGTAGTTGCCAATTAATTCTATTGAACCGATGATTAAGAATTTTTATAACATTAGCCAATTGATAATAATTATCGAAATGTGTAAAATTAATTATATTTATATTATATAAGAAAACCACCTAAATCAGGACTATCTATAACGTTTTTAATAATTAATTAATTGTTATTTATCGAAAAGTATTGCCAAACAGATCCCTTATATAACATTTGTATTGTTTTTCTTTTAGGTCAATGAATGATGCTGCACGTGAGTTTAAAAGTATTCAAGTGCTCAACTTAATGTGTCATTTAATTGGTTGAATTTTTTGAACTTAATTCAGAAAATGTAAAATTTTTACCTTCGCTTCAGAATTTATTTAGAACTATTTTAGGTAAATTTACATATTTTCTATGGTAATCAATTCTGTCTTTAATGCTAAATTCAGATCTTTTGTTTCTCCATATATTTCAATCGCATGAAACCATTTAGTTTAGCTAAGTTTCATTAACGACCCGTTTTAAAGCAACACTAGTGTTATTTTGGAACTAATTTCGTAATTTCGAACCATGGTGAGATGACGAGGGCAACACTTGAGCTGGTATCCCCACCTCTGAAAACTTCCACTACACACTAGTAAGGTACACTAAAAAATAGGATGATCAATTTTCCGATTGCATCTTGTGTGAGTAATACACCAAAAGAAACCCAACCCCCCAAAATATCCAGTTTAGTTTAGTTGTACCAAATTCCGGTTTTAAACCAGCATTTGGATTATTTTGGAACGGACCTCGTAATTTAGAACCACGATCAGAAGACGAGGGCAGCACTTGAAACGACACTCCCCTCTCCACATCACACCACATTAGTGGGAGTTCTTTTGACCCAGACGGCTTTAACCCACTCAATGCCGGCCGGGCGGCTTTGGGCGTTTTTGAAATTCACCCTTAACCTCCACGTCGGTCAGTTTAGGGTAGACGAGCTTTAAAATCGGCTAGTAGCCAATTTATATCCCATCTACCCTAAAACACAAGCACCTGAACCGACCGACGTGGAGGTTAAGGGTGAATTCCAAAAACGCCCAAAGCCGCCCGGCCGGCATTGAGTGGGTTAAAGTACACCAGCCCCGCTTACATGACGATTTTTCGGCGGAATCGAATCTCGAAACTGAAACCCAAGCCGAGAACATACCACCAGGTCACCCAGCCCCATCGCAGGTACTAGAGGCTTATGGGTATTCAAAGGTTTTCAAGTCAGATCTGGCAATTTTTCAGCTTTTTAAACCAATCGAAATCGTTTTAGGTTAGAGAAACTAAGTGAATCTCACTCCACGGAATAAATAACTTTCAAATGTTTAATTGCAACTGAAGTAAATGATTATTTTACAACCATTCATCATGAAATCATTTCATGACTTGAAATGTGATAACATTAAAGGAGTTGATGATAAGACTAAACATCAATATCTGTGTACATTTGAATACGTTCGTTCAAGGCCAAAAGAGTTGCATGGCGTATAATTCGTAAAAACGTTAGCCGTAATCGAATTAAGAGTTTTCTACAGGATCAATCTAATATTTAAGAATAAAAACATTTACTTATTTAAATCTGGATTTTAAAAGCAGTAAATTTTAAAGGCCTAATGTAGATATAATTCAGACATGCTTAAGAACTTATACTCAAAATACAAATTTTTAAGATAGTTTCCTTAATTTAATCTTTAATCAAAAATTTATATTTAAAGGAATCTATTCACATAACGTCAAGATCATATTTGCAACCTCTGTTATTTTTGTAACTTCATATTTTACACCTTCGTTCGCCTTATTGTTCTCACATTAACAGCTTAGCAAAAGTTTAAGGATCCAAAATTAAGATACTTCATCATATTTGACATATATTATAAAAATCAAATTTTAATTATTTTCGGGATAATGTCCATAAGAATCTGATAGCAACATACTACTCTATTTGGAATAATATCAAAGTTAAATGTTTGCAACTAATTTGATTATTTAGGTATTTAAAAAAATTCTGTTTGAAGGAATGCGATTAATATTTTGAACGTATCGTGTGTATAGAAAGTAGATTAACTGAATTAAAATTAGGATTCAATAACTTGAAAAAATTATATTTTCATATAAAAATGTACATATATATGCAATTTATATATATATATATATATATATATATATATAGTGAAACAATTCGTTTCTGATTTTTTTTTATTCATTTAAAATGCAGAATAAATTTTATCACATTACCAAACCATATTCTCGGAATAAAACACCAGATGAGGCACAAAATGGTACTCTTTTCCTGTTTTATATTTCTTTATTATTAATAATTTTTATAATTTCATAAAAAAAATTTATTTGAGTTCATAAATATTTATTTAGTATTATTTATGTCATATCAAATAATCAAATTTACAAAAAAAATGAAATAAATATCTACGCAATGAATCGGAATTTTCTAAAATTATGCAGATTTATTTTTTTATTTACATGAAAAAAAACATCTTTATTTGTATGAAATTCGGATAAACGCAAATATTTACTAAACTAATACGACATTATCGAGAAAATCTTATTTAGCTCGTTGCTTGGATGATTAAGAAATGCATTTAAAATGCTTACAAAATTTAATATAACAGCATTTTTAAAAAATTTAGGTATGCCATTTCTCGCTTTAAGAAGTTTTTTAGAAAAGTTTAAATACAGCAGTAAATAATATTTTTAGAGTTATATAGGATAAATTAATTATGCTGTTGATATTTCAAAGCCAAAATGTAATTTTTTAATATATCCACATAAATTAAATATTTATTTAATAAAAGAATGGAATTTATTTGGCCCATTTTTTTATGATCTACTGCTTTGAATTTGATAGATATACATATTTTTGTGAGTCAATTATTTTACGTTTTGTGTCCATTCGATAATCTTATAAAGTTTGTAGACGATAACGTCTACCTTAAATATAGTCTATAAATGATAAGATATATTTAAATCTATTTAGAAAATCCAATTTGAAAAAAGATAAACATTCTTTCCTGCTATTGAATATTATATCTGAAAACTCAGAACCAAGTTATTTAGTTAGTTAAAAATTGAATGACCAAACTGTGAAATCACAATTTAAACATATTAAGCACTATGGGATGTATAAAGGTGAAAGAATTTCGATATAAGATTTTCCTTCTATATTGTGGCAACATTGAATAGATTTATCCATCATTAAAAATACTGTGAATCCAGAAATAGAATCCTATTATAAATAATGATTTAGAAAAAAATGCAAAATTTACTTTTATACAAAAGTCAATAATTTAGGAAACTCAACTTCCAAATTCAAAATAGCTATTAATTAATAGTTTATACCATAGATTTATTCAGTTAATCTTTAAAATAAAGAACTAACTACATTCAGGAAAGAGAATTTTATTGTAAGTAATGATATTTAAAAAAATGCAAAAATACCTTTTATACAAAAGGCAATAATTTAAGAAACTCAACTTTAAAAAATTAAAAAGAGCTACTAAGGAGAAATTTTGAATTTTGTTTTAAACAAAGAACTCATTCTTTAAAAACCTACCAACCATACAGTCAATCCTTATAATAAATTCAGTGTTTTCTCATAATAACACTATATAAATATCTTAATGATTTTCGATGTAAAAGGAATGAAGTATATTTAAAAATACATTACAAAACAAGAAAGGGGAAATTTCTAAAAGTCGATTCGCATTTTTAAACAACTAATCCATTTTAAAAGATGAAGAACTTTGGAAAGAGAAAAGGGTGAAATACCCATTAAAGCCTACACATAACTACACATTCATAGTTAGAATATGAAATTTCCGAACAACAGCCTCATGAATAAAACATCGACTTGCACTTTTTGACACATACATGCAGACGGTTAACAGTTAGGAGTGTCTTTTTTCCAATTTTAAAAATAGCGATCGTTCTCGCGAAAGATACAGGACAGCTGAATGAATAAAAACGTGAATCTAAAACTAGCAGCTGCATAAATTGCCCGAAGCACGCGATACATGGAAGTGGACAATTTTTCATCCTTGTAAATGTATTCAGAAAATAAGAATTTTTAATGACAGCTGGCTTCCGAGTACATTTATTGAGCGAAGGTTAAGAATAGAACTAAACGATCCGTTTATAGAAGTTAGTTAGGCACAACCCCCTTTTTAATATTCATTAGAAACTCGGCATAGTTGTGTACCATCCTGGACAGTTACAATTCTTCTATTTTGATTTTTAAAAAATTAACTATTCAGAATCCTAATTCAGTATATAGGATGCAGGGAAAGTTTTGGCCGACGAAGCACATTTTCCGATCTCTTTCTTGAATACCTATAATGTTTACAAAGTATTTTTAATTTTAAATGAATGGTTTAATTCCTTATCTTATAATATTTGAAACGATTTTGAAACTTATAATATTTTTTGGACTTAACAAGATTCGAGTTTTTTATTGGATAAAATATAACGGATTTCTTATTACATTTATAAAGGCATCTTCAAAAATCTTATTTTTCGTTTCTTTTTGCATTTATATATAGATCACATAATTTATCACTGTAAATATTAAATAGAATTATAAATGATTTTTAAAATAGCGTATTTCGCATGGAGTTGTACCATTAAATTAATAATATAATCCTGTATTGGGCTCTAAAAATATTAATATTATATTGATTTTTCAATATCTCAGAAAATAAGTTTAAAGTCTCTATGATATTATATCTCCTTCACTGAAATTTTGCAAAAATTCACAAAGATGTTCTAAATAATTTATTTTATTTTATAATTCTTTTTGTCAACAATACAATTATGTCATAATTTATTGTTACAAATATTAAGAAGTCTAAAATTAAAAGTGTTGACAATTTAAAATTAATATTAAAAATCTAAAAAACCGTTTTTACTACTAGTAAAAGAGTTTTCTACCTGATAGCGTTTCTCATATATAAACATATAATTAAAATAAATCAATTTTTTATCAAATTGAGAAAATTTTAATAATAATTTTAAGTACATCAAAAAATAAGCGGAAAACTCCTATGACTTTATATCGTAACCCCTAAATATGTGCAAACATTGCTGTTGTAAATTCAGGCTATAACAGTTCTATTTTTTGATGATAAATAGGTAAATGACAGCTACAATTACCATTTCCTCTGTGAAGAGAAAAAAAATCACTATAAATAAATAACGTTACGGCCGTCAACAGTTTTCATGTTAAAAGTGGGACAAAATGGAATGCATTTCATTTCAAAACATGTGGCAGACGATCAATTTCACATAATAGTCACAAATACTTGTAAAAAGATTAGCTTCCTGACACGAAAGTTAAATAAAAATTGTGTGGTAACGTTTTAAACTGTTAATTGTTTTAGACGAGTATACTCATCAGGGAAATGGTATTACATTTTGCTTTATGACTAGTTTATTTGTCAGGAATCATAGGTAGACACAGTTGCAGTTTGAATTATAATTTTTGTAAAAACTCAAAAGTATTCTTAAATTTCTAGATATTTGAAATATTCCGATGCCAAGTCGGAAAAAAAGAAATAAATTAAAGTTTTAAAAAAATATAAAAATCCTGAATAGGATATGAATTGTTTTTTTAATGTATTGCTGTATCATATTAGTCTTTCATTTCTTATATTCGTTTTGTTTATATGCACAAAATGCATATTGGTTTAAGTAAATACGTAAATATGTTTATTAAAAAAATAAAGGTCATCTCATTGCACATAATATTACACATACTCTGTATTTGACTAGTATACGTATCATCGACATTTTTTTGCGACACAATTTAGATACGCATTTTCTGAAGAGTTTAGAACAGTTAACGTTAAATATTTTCAATTTTCATGTGTGAATATCAAGTGTTAACATTTATAATTAAAATGATATAAAAATACGAGAATGATAATTAAGATATTCTAAGCCGAACAGAATTTTCTATTTCTGAAATTATAAATATATTATTTTACATTAAATAGAGAAACAGCATATTAGGGTACGAAATATTTTGAATTATTTATTACATATAAATTGTTATAAAGCCGTCATTGTTCTGATAAGAGAAAAAAGTCATTGTCATTTGTTCTGATAAGAGAAAAAAAATATCGTGATGAGCAAATGGCGGTTATAGCCGTCGAAAATTTTTATAGAAAAGCTGTGACAAAATGTGACACTTCATTTCCAAACATACCATTTAATGTCATTTGGCAATTGTAAAATGTTTTTTAAAATATGTATTTTTGAACACGATCGTCAAAATAAAAGCTTGTGACAGTGTGTTTAGGTGACGGTGTATAAGGTATATTTGAGAATGATTTACACAGTGTTATGAATTTTTTTATACATAATTAAAATATAAATGTGTCAAAGTTCTTTAACTCTTATAAAACGAAATACTATCTTTTAAAGAATAAAAAAATGTATATACTCTTTTTAAAACTTCAGAATACACCAGGCTAGTTAATTTTTAATTATTTTCTATTATTTTTTTTCTTTTTTGCAGATTACAAATTTGGAATATAACAGACTGTAATTTTGTAATACCAATTAAATACTAGTTTCTCAAAAATATTTTTAACCACGCTAATTGAATTTTCATAAGTATTTTATATGTTTCGGAACTAAAATAGAGTTTTAACTATCTAAAAAACTGGAAATATAAAATGGTTACATTGTTTTCTTTTAATGTTGAACCGAAATTTGTATTATCGATTCCAATTAATTTCTTCAAAAATTAAGAAACCTGGAGCATTTTAAAGATATTTCAATTTAACTACAACTTAATTTTGAGGAAATTATGTCTGTTTTTATTCTCTAGGCCTTTAAAGTGTTTAATTTTTTGAACAATATATCTTATAACACTAAAAACAAATGCAAGCATATATTTGGTGAAAAAACGATACAAATAAAATTTTTATGTTGCTTGTTGTTGTTCTTGTGTTCCACTATACAATGGAAGGAGGGGTGCAGTAGCTTCTGAAGGTATGTATCTTGAGCACCCGAGAACAGATGTCGGACTTCTAGCTCACAAACGTCACACGCCCTTTTTACGGGGTAGACTTCCTTTATTCATCCACAGATCGCAATTTAGAGTTGGAACCTTTGCTCCACCTCTGCTACAGTACCCCCAGTGTTATTACTCCCGAAGTGGTGGAAGTTATACCCTACAACCGATTTAACGTGCGCCAGCCACCACACACTCTTAGAGTCTTCGGCTGGCGGGTTCAAACTGGCAGCCCATGGGATGCGAATCCAATGCCTTACCAACCAGGATATCCAGGCCCAAATTTTCATGTATCTGCCCATTTTGTATATTGTGAAGTCCCTTGTTCCCGCAATTAAGTTTGCATTTGAAATTTGAAAACAAAACTTTTATCATAAATAGTAAAAGGATATATTGTGTGATGGATAATTAAGATATTCTAAGTAGAAGAAAAAATTTCATCTTTAAAATTATGACCATACAAATGGGAATAACCGGAAAAGTATATGAAAATACTAAACATCATGGAATTATTACTCAGGTACAAATTGTACTAAAGTAATGAAGTTTTACAAAATTAGAAAATTTAACCATATTCCCCGGGAGAAAATGATTTACCATGTCCTTCTAAAGGTCATAACTTACGGGGGGACGACATGATTAAGTAGAAGCAATTATCCACAAATTAAAGCCTCCACATCATTGATTATCAAACTTTCGTTCTTTTCGTCTGGGAATTTCCCGCCATTTAAATGACATTACTAACTACGAATTGATTTAAGACGGAGAGCAAATTTTATTGCTTTTTCTCTTGCCAGATGAAAGCGTTTAAAAGCTTTTGTTGGATGTCGAAAACTCCCCGATCCATTCGGATATCACACTTTTAATGAGAATTGCCCCCGATGGGACTCGGTGCAGATGAACTTGATATGGACTTAATGAAGATGTTGATTCTCCGATGAAGATAGAAAGGAAATGAATCGATTGAAAACACGTAACATCGATAATTTTGACTTCGGAGAAGTTCTTAATGTTTCTTGAGTGTTATTAAGAATCAGACAATGAGAAGAGTGGAGTGATGTAAATTTTAATTCCTGATTAATTTTAAGAGTGGCTTTGTCAGGATTGAACATTTAGTTCTCGATGCTGTAGGAATGAATATATGAGGTATAACTGTTTGATTTATGTGCAATCGGTAGTTTCACCATCTCTAAAAATATTTGCCATCTATTTGTTTTATGTGCCAACCTGATTAGAAACATATTTGAATAATATGTGAAGGAATTTAATTTCTAAGCATAATCAAAAGAATTAACGTCTTTGATGTAAGAATACATTTTATATTTGTTAAGTCTATTAGAGTTATATATACCTAATTATATTTTACTTAAAAATACATCCGTGTCTTTAATAGCTGATAAACATAATAGGAAATGTCTTCCTATTGTATTATGTTTATATGGACATATTTATAATATAGACATGACAACTGAAACTTAAAAATCAAGACATTTAACAAAGCTTGACATGTAAAAATATATCAAATAAATTAAACATTAAGTAAATATATTATACTTGATGAAGATAAATTTTTTTGATAGTTAACTTTCAAACAGGCACGCGCCCCTGAAGATTATTACTCATGTATTTATATCCCTTTGTCACTTAGTGGCTATATCACTGGCTATTATATGATACAGCGGGAGTGCGATTTGATTTAATAACATAACATAACGCCATCCTGTGCCCCCGGTGCCTATAACGCTAAGTTATCTAACCAGTTGGATGGGCACAAGATGGGAGAAAGAGAAGGGGAGGGAGAAGGGGAAACAAGGAAAAATCTGTACTTTTGAGGGACTCTTGAAGTCATAATTTCGACTGATTTTGCCCCGTAGAATTCTGGTTTCAGATATTGTGCGGTCTTGAAGATGTCTTGATATTTATGAATATGGTTTACTATGGAGCTGATTTTGCCGCGTGAAAGGGTATTTGAAGCAACTCTCCTGTACCATTCTTCTTCGAGATTTCTTTCTGGCTTTCTCAGGTACCATGAGAGTGTGAGTAGGCATTATGTGGCATAGTGAATTGGAGATCCTATTTCCCCACAGCTACAGTAAGGAGAGTTGGCTAGATGGAATCTGTATAGGTATGTCGGAAATGGGCCGTGTCCAGTGAAGAAAAGGATATTCGCTCTGTTTTAGTTGGCAGCGTAGAGATAAACTTTTGGTATTATGTTATATGTTTTGATTTAATAACATCTACTACGAGGAGTTATTATGAATTTGAAAAATTGCTTTCTAGCGTATTCAGATTCATGGTAAGAAAAACAGTTTTGCAGACAATTCTAGCGGAACAATGCCCTTGGACAACTTGACGAGAAGTTCGATGATTTCAAAAACAGCAGGAATCTTTGGCGATGGCTCCAAAAGAAACCGAGATATGATGAATATTCTAGAATCTTCTTTTTCTGTCATGGGAACTATAAAAAGTGTTGAACAGATATGAAATCTGTTGGGTTGTTTTCTGTATGATTTGAGTATTGAGTCAATAGTGAATCGACAACTGTGTTCAGCTCATGCACGTCGTCTGTTCGAGAGTCCTGAATAGTTGTAGGAAGTCTCTCTCCTGTAAGTTCTCTTCTGAGTCCTTTGTGCCGTTATGATTTGCGGAGTACATGCTAACATTAATGCTCTTGCCATTTCCATGTTCCCTTTTACTAATTTTTGCTGCATTTGTGTCCGCGTTTTTGTGTGAACTAAAGCACCGTCACTTTTTATTTAGCACATTAAATTCTGTTGTCCACATACCCAGTAAATTAATTTTTAAATTAAGTCTCGGTTGATAAAGTATACATTGTGTCTTATTAAATCAAGGTAGAAACCGTTCTATTAGAAATTCCATTCAATATTGGAGCCAAATGAATAAAAAAAGTGACATAGGCGAAACAATGTTTTCCATTTTATGTATTACAGATGTTAAGAGATAAGCACTCGCTCAAGGAACTTTTATTATTATTATTATTATTTCAACATGGTTCAGATTTAAGAGGACATCTTCATTAGATAAAAGTGAAAAGAAGGCTGTTTAAAAAACAAAATCAAATACAATTAAACGAGTCTACTTTTTTTACAGAAGATATCAAAGGTCGATATATTTTTTTAACATCTGATATCAAAAGGTTTAATAACAAAGCATTGAATGTAAACAAGCAGATAAATCAATCACTGATAAAAAAAAATCACAAAGCTCCGATTCTGTGTTCTTAGAAATAAATAAAATCCCAGATTCCTAGTAAGAAATGAAAGCATGCAACAACAAAAAACCCATACTAAGCCACAAATCATTGTCTCGACCTAACTTACTTTTTTAACTTTTCTCTTTTATTCAACCCTACATCTGGAAGATTTTAATAACTTTATTATTATATTACCACAGACATCCTCTTTTCCCTTACGGCTCAAAAGAAAAACACTTTCTTCTCTTCTTTCCCCCGAATGCGCGAAAGAAACTTGTTGGAAATAAGAAGTGAGGAGCACATGAGGCGAAACAGATATATTATTTTCCGGAGATAATGGTATTTAGCATTCCCCGCAAGCCAGTTTTCTCTGCAGGATTTAGAGATGAAAGGCCCTAAGTCCCGCAGTGATCTCTTCTCGGATCAGAAGTCTGCTGTGGCTTCATTATTTCAAGTGAGGCTGTCGTAGTCTTTTGAAGCAGATGGTAGCCTTATTCGAATCCCATTGTTTGGGTTTTTCTTTAGTTTACAAAGGATGAGGAAACCGAAGCCATTGAGTGCAATTTTAAATTCAGTGATCTACAGACAAGTTCAGTTCTATGAATTCTTTGTGTTGAGATGTGAAGTTGCCATTAATTTAATTGTGAGGACATGTAATCCTAGAGAAATGCGAATATTCGAATTTCTATTTTTCGAACAAAAGTGGAATTATTAGGCGGCATTTCAAAGTAGATTATGTTTGATTTTATTAGAGAAAGATATGAAAGCTATTTTTTAACAGAACAATAAAAATATGCTTTGAATTGTTTTGTTTTCTACAACATATGTTTAGCATTATGATGATGAATTAATTGGATTAACAGTTTTGGTACGACTGGCCAGTAAATCTCATTGGACATTGTCTTAAAATGTATTGTCTTGTATGCAAGTTGGTGTTTTGTTATTTTGAGAAAATGTAATCATATAAGATTATCAACTGGAAGAATTTGTTTTTCATATAAAAATGAATCAAAAAGTTGTACTTCAGAGTTAATTTTGTATAATTATTTTTCGTGACGAAGGAAAGAAGATTTGTTTAACAGCAAATCTATCCTGCAATATTTGTTTACAAGGAAATTAATTTTAAATTTTTTTCTTAATTTATTTGTTAGTTTAATTTTGATGTTGTTAACTTATTAATACGATTAACTGAGTTAATAATTATTGTAAAATATACAAAAGAAATCCCATACAATCTTTATCATAAGATGCGAAGTTTGATCTAATTTAATTTCAAGGAGATAATATCCAAGATGAATGTATATCTAGGAAGTTTCTGTTTTTTCTATTAAAGGGAAATTTCCAAACAATATGTTGGAATGGTTTATGTTCGATATTAATTACAAGATAGATTAAAATGAGATATACACTTGATTATTTAAACGAATTGAGCTAACAATTGCAAAACAACATGAAAAATATTTTATGTTTTGGTAAAAAAAGAATCATCAATACCTTATTTCAATTATCTGTTAATGCAAAAAACATAAATAATTGAAAGACTGCGTTTCCCATAAATTCAATTTTAATTGAAAATTCATAAAATCAATAAAAATATTTTTAAATGCTTTGGATTTTTTTCTGTTTAAGAAAGAAAATATATTGAAATAGAAAATAATTGAAAATGCGTGGAATTATTATATGGTCTATTATCTCCTGGAAAATAAATTTGATTATTCTTTTTATTTTCGATTAATAAATAAGTAAATGCGTACAATTTTTATCGTTACCCTTTTAGAAAGTAAATTAAATGCATTAAAATAAAAAGCAAATATATCTATATTGCTAAAATTAACATTAGCGCATAGCCATTTAAATAATTTGCAAACAATAGGATGTAAAATGAATTTATTTGATTTCATATATTTTAGAGCTTAACATTTCAATCCTTCCAAACAATTCAGATATCAAATGAAAATAAATGTGAAAAAAAATACATTATATGGATATTTAAGTTTTCAATATTCTACATTGGTTGACTGCCCGAGGAATTTTTTAAAATCTGTTATTAGATTACATTGACTAGGTGACATATTAGATTCCCATTTATTAGGGTATCTTATTAAATTAATACTATGAACGGGTGTCACTACACCCGTGCATTAATAAACTAAACCTACACATAAGTGGTAAAATACGTCATCAAGCTGTGACCAATGAGGCCAAAAATTCACTTGCTATCATTTTCTGAGAAATAAAATTTAACTGTCGTTTCCTATTACTTACCATCCATATATTCGGGGTTCCCGCTTAAAGATTAGCATAACTAGAAATGGATGAAAAATATATTATCGAAAGACGGCATATTAAAGTATAAACCTTGCCTATATATAAATTATTCTATTTTTTTACAATATAAAGCAAAATTGAAAAGGAAAATTAGTTTTAAGATTTGGAAACGTATCACATTTATAATGTTTTTATATGTAGATATAAATTATTCCAAAATATTTCTATTGGAATGTAAAACAAAAACTTCTTGCTGTGTACGTGTTTAAATTTATAATGGTAGAATTTTCATAAGTGTACTTCAGAGATATCAACCCCACGATAGTGTAAATCTGTCATAAAAAATAATATGGATCTTATGCATTAGTTTTTTTTTCGTTGGCAATGATATAGTCAGAGGGAAAAAAACAAATGAAATAAGCTAAAATAAGAAGACGATAAAGAGAGAGAGATAAAGAAAGAATGAAATTAGAAAATATATCTGCAGACGGTATTATTGAAATCATGAATTTTTTTTTCTTATTTTCATACTTTTTGATTTTCTAATTTGGCACTTTGCCAAATAAGAGAAGAAGTAAAACTTTTAATTGCCGATCATCGTTTCCTGACACCTTTTAGATCTTTAAACTCAACAGGAAAAGATTATTTAAATATTAATGGCGAAAGAGATTGGGATGTTCTTGCTTTAAATTACAAAATACATATTTCTAGCAATCATCTTTAAGTCTCTTTGATGGTAACCTGGTTTTTTTTCACATTTCCATTAAAGAAAGTAATAAGGACAAATACATGCGAAAATCATTAAAATAATGCAAAACGTTAAATTGAAAGTTTTCTATACTAACTTTAAGATAGGGTTACAAAATACATCGAGTCACTACTACGATTTCTTTTTTACAGATACTTAGATAAAACGTGGGATATATAGACAGGCACAGCGAAAACTTGTAAGTTACAAACGTGATGTTGCAAAAACTTCACAAAACTTCCTTTTAAAACTATATGTGCATTTTTATTTCATCTCATACACATTTCCTCAATTTATAATCTAATGTTTTTTTTCGAAGATTTAAAGCAGCTTTTCATGTCGTCATATTTTAATATATTTTTATCTTTGTCTCTATCTTTTTCATTATACATTTTAATGGTGCTTTTAGAATTTGGAACGGGTTTATTTTTTTCTTCCGATTTTATGGTGCCTCATATTTATTTTTACCTTCATAAAAAGAATTATATTTTATTCATTTTTATGTAAAAATGAAATATCCAAGGGTGTTTTTGTTAGTTTCATGAAATGTTATTAAACTAGGAATATTATAGAGGATCGCATAAACTGTCTTTATTTGCACACCTTTATTTATACATACATTTTCAGAGGAATTTGAACATTTCCAAGGATAACAATTAAAGCTGCAAAATAATTTCAACAAAAGAAAAAAAATAATATGAAGTCATAGTAATGGGCATAAAATAATGTGAATTCCTAGTTAATTATCATATGTTTTCAACACTTTCCGGTGTTAGCCTAGAGTAATAAATTTGTGCAAATATGATTCACCTTTTCATCAATAACATGAAAATTGTTTGTCCATATTTAAATTAATTTGTTCAACACTTTTATAAGGCGGAATTCGCACCATTTATAGAATTTTAGACTGTTCTAAAACTAAACCATATGTCTAAAAACCTAAAACGTACGTGGCACATAAATTGCTGTTATTACTTATTGTGGAATGGCAACAGTTAAAGCGTTTCAAACATTTGAGACTGCTTCATTGAACATTTAGACAGATGCACTTAATTCAATCTTTCTCTAAGCTAATTCATAGAATTGCAAAATGATATATGATATTTTCTAAAGGGGGTCATTGAAGGGTGGTGGACCAAAAGAGAACTTTTCCAGTTCCATTCACCCAAAGGAAAGTTAATTGAAAGGAAATCAAGAAATAGAAGTTTTGATTGAGAACATTGTCTGAGGATTTTTCAAACCCAATTAAAAAAAACTTTTTTAAAACTAAATCTGTCACATTTGAAAATAATTTTTTAAACTATAAAGATCCTTTTTTGTCACATTTGAAAATATTCAGAAAAATGTAATGTTAGTATTTTTGCTAAAAAGCGTAAGTATTAATTTTTTTAAATTTTTTTTTTGTATTTTCTATTTTACATTTTAAAACTTTAATTTTATTTTTAAAAAATTTCTTTCAAAAATTACTGTAAAATAAAAAAAAATTCTGTATTCTGCCAAATGAGATTTTAAATAAAACCCAAGGTGTTAAAAAAACCCAATGAAATTTATTATTTGATACCACGAAAACTTTAAAATCAAGTAGCTTGTAAACGACTATTTTCAATTCAGGCAAAATAGTATCTAAAATAAAAGCGAAACTTATTTCACTTTCAGTGCATATTTTGTTTTCTAAAACCTATTTTTTAAGAGAAATTTTATTTAAGGAAACTAATAAAAATATTATTTGACATTTCTGTTTGTTTTCGTTATTTCGTATTATTATTAAGTAAAGCGTACATTTAATCCTAAATTGTTTATATTTTGACTTTAATAATGTTTTTTTGTTATTTTATATAAATTAAATTATATATTTTTTAATCTATTTTCTTTTTTGACAAATTTTAAAAACCCAGCTAAAACGCTATTTTTGGAAATATTCCATTCGGAAACCATTTTTTCCAAAAGTAGATTTTTGTATCAGTGGCGGATTTGGAGTTTCAGAGGTCCAAGGCACAATTCAAATTGAGGCCCCCCCTTCCCCTCCAGTTATATTTAGGGTATGCCCTTTTTATGTATATTTTTCACTCTGTTAAGATCTGCATCTAATTTTTTGTGTTAAAAAAGGGGGAGACCTAGGTACATAAAATTGAAAATTAAAATCAATTTTTTCTTTCTACTTGGCAGTATTTAAAAGGATGATGAATTTCAGGGTGTGTTAAGGCTGTTCTAAAACATAGGTGCTATTTTGTACCATAGTTCGGCTATATTTTTCAGCGATACATGCCTAAAATTTCATTATACACTAAATCAAGTATTATAGAATGGAGCTGTTTTTCACTTTTGGAAATAAAAATATTTTGGTTTTGTTTTAAAATGTTATCAGAATCAGCTGATATTTTATTTTGTTGTTTATAATTACAAATTGTTTATTCCTCTATTCCATTCTCAGATCGCTCATTACTTTCTTCAAATTCGCATTTGGCTTCGGTTCACTCATCGACATTTTCTTGTGCTTATTCTTTTTAATTTGTTCATCTGTCTTTTTAGGTTTGCATTAAATTCCATTTTTCTCGTCAATTTCTTCGAAAACATTTTCAACAGCTTGTTCAGTGATTGAGATTGTTCAGTGTGCACATTTTGTTTCAGTACGCTCATTTATCTTTTCAAATACGCATTCTTGTTCAATTCTCTCATTAATTTGTTAGAATTCATATTCTACTTCAGCTTGCACAGCATTTTTTTTCATGTATATATTCAATTTCAATTTGCTCATAGATTCTTTTAGTTACACACGCTGTATCAAATTTCTGAACTGCTCTTTCTGTCTCATGTTTCCTTTTAGCTTGTTTTTAAAGAGTTATAATACATTCATTGAGTAAATTTTTATGTCTTTTCCGCATATTTTTTATTTATTTTATTTTGTGCCTTTTGCGCTTTGAAACCCCTGATTCAAACTTTCTTTTCTGTAACAAGGCTAAAACATTAAAAAAAATTAGTCGCATAAAAATATTAGCTGGACTTTTGAAGGTTTTTCCCAGTTGAAAAGTTCCCCCCTTCAGTTAAGAGGAGAAATCAATCAGTTTATTTTACCTTTTTGAGCAGTGCTAATGCCTAATGATTCGTATTGTAAATGAAACCTGTTTTTTAACTTTCAAATGTGCCAACAAATATAAAGCCACGATTACAGTATTTTCAAAAGTACGAAAATAGAAACGAAAATTTATTAAAAAATTATATGCTTACCAATCTTTGCATTGGTCAAAGGTCCAACACAAAAATGAATTCTTTTCCGCAAATCAAAGTCAATATTTTTTAATGTGAAATGCTAAACCGATAATAAGATGCTTTGGAGAAACTAACCTCCTTGAGCAAAGCTCTTCTAACCGAAGTCTGTTACTAAAATGCGTCCTATATCCTATTATACCAGGGATGCACAATCGTTTTAGGATGAGGGGCCAAAATATGAAAAGGGATCGATGGCCAAAGCAGCTTGTGAATGTTAAAACGTTATAAACGTTAAAACACTATTTTTTGTGGCAATGCGAATGAATTACAATTATTATTTTACTCATTCACACATTATGCGATAAATAAATGAATAAAACACAAACAGCATAGATATGATTAAAATACTTTAAATCCAAAGAAAAGATAACTCCTAAAATAGTGGGTAACTTGAAATAGAATAACAGAGGGAAAACTTTTTGGTAACTACACAGAAAACACAATTTAAATTTTGAGGGAAAAAATTAATAATCAAAATTAGTAAAAGTTGAGATGGTTGGGACTGAATATTTGAAACTATTGATTTTATGTTGGACTTAAGATTGTTTGTGGCAATGCGTATAACAGAAGAAAGGTTCTCTCTCATCTGCTATTCTATTTCTTATGTTTAAATTGTTTAAATTCATGAGTGAGAAAGTTTTCTCAAAAGTGCAAGTGCTACCAAAGAAAGTTGCACTTGCAGCTGCATTTTGCTTTAAGCGCGAAAATTCTTCGGCTAAGTCGTTATAAAATTCTAATATCTGTTTTTCTTAGAACTGATTTTTGAAAAAATCAAAATTCTGTAAATTAATTAAGGCTAACTGCGTACTCTCCTCCGAGCTTCTCCTATACGAAAGTTCGTACTCGCAGGTAGCCAGGAAGGGAACTAAGTGAAAAGACGCGTAATAAAAAGTAAATAAATTTAATGAACAACAGTAAATTATTTATTCTAATGTAGAATAATTTTCCTATCAGGTTACCCCCCTGTTTGTTTGAAAAAGTTTCATTTGATTTTAAATCAATCTTATTTTATTAACAACGTTCGCGGGCCATAGGTTGTGCATCCCTGTTTTATATAAACACGCTCATTGCCTTGAGAGCCATTCGTGTACGTCATAGGGCCCGAGTCTGCAGGAGGGTGCAATATGATATCTATCTCTAGTTTCATACCATAAAAAATGTAAAATGTCTTTCCCACCTTGGCTGACATTTTACTCTCAGAATAGTTGGTTTTTCAAGGGTACTGATATTGAATGATTCTTTGATTGAGATAGCTAAACTGGGAGTGTTAATAGTAGAGTGTAAAAACGAAAGGTTTATTAAAAAAATATCTTTTACAAAATTTAAATTATTACTATTTTGGAACTAAATTTTGAGGCCCCCTTAATTTATGAGGCCCGAGGCATGCGCCTCATGCGCATGTTTGGAAATCCGCCTCTGTTTTGTATAAACCCTGATTGAGTGCAAACATAGACCTAAGCGTCACCAGATAAATATTTACTGTAACTGGTCTATGGAAATTGAGACTCATATCTTTTAAAATAATTATTTTTCAAGATTCAAAATATTATTTTTTACTGATGACATTTATAAATATAATACATACCGCATAATTGTCCTCCTTAATTTTAATACAGTTTTAAATCTAATTTGACAGATTTTCTTTTTTTTATTTTTAATAGATCATTTAAACTTACTTATTTAAAAAATTGAGCTAAAATTTCAATGTTGTGCTTTTGAAGATTACCAACTTCTTAATAGGACTTCTACTTTTACTTCTAATTATATATATGTGTGAGGGGTATTATCATTTATTAAAAGCAGAAGAGTCATGGTCGAAATCCTGAAGAAGACAGGTTGCATTTTTAACTTTGTTTTATTACATCACGGGAAGCAGACATTATGTACAAACAACAGCGGCGAACACAATAATAAAACGACACAAAATAGAACGACAAAAAAAAAGTTGATTAAACTTTTATCCCTCTGAACATATATCTTTATATTTTAATAGGTATCTCTGATACATGTCAATCACATGTGCAGCTCGTGCAAGGAAATTATAGAGATCTTTTAATGGGATGTGCTAAGCTGGACAATTTCTGTCCCTACGCTCGGAATGTGGGAAAGTAGCTGGCGTTTAGCTGATTCGGCAATTTCGCAAAGCTTCTGTTGAATTAAAAAGAATAGAAAAAGTGGAATATTAAATTTAATAATATTCTTTAATACAAAAAGAACTGATTTTAAAGTAATTAAAAATATTTTTATAAAGGATATTTCCTGACCCAAAATTCTTAAAAGTTATGTCATAAATAGAAAAAGAAAAGAAATAGTGGAATGAATCAGGAAATGAGAGAATATTTTAGAATGATGTTACTTTGGGTTAATTTAAGATAAATCTTTGAAAATTAATTAGGGTTTATATATATATATATATATATATATATAGAATTTACAGTAAACTGATTCAACTGAATTCATGGTTTTCTGTCTCATCAAATAACATTTCATTCTATACATTAAATAGCCTTAAAAATTTAGCAATCTAGGCTGGCTGATAAATGCGACAAGTAGAATAAAATGTATGCCATTAATAGTAATATAGAACAAAATTATTCAAATATGCAAATTCTCCAAATACTGCAAAAGCCTTTTACAACTACTTTTTTTAATATCATTTTTTTCTAACTATCAAAATTTATGTTTATTCTATAAAAATGAATTTCTTTTCCTTCAAAAATAATAAAACTTTCACCTTAAAAATCATTCGTAATGAAAGGTACAAAACTCTAAAAAAAGAGAGAAAAGCTGAATAATTAATAAATATTTAAAATCCGACATTCGATTGACAGGGACATAAGTAAATAACAAGAAACATTATTTTGAAGAAAAAAAAATTATTTGTACAATATGGAGACAGAACTACTACCCAGGTCTTTCAACATACCTGCATCCAAGAAAAATACTTACTTCTTATGAAGTAAATGCTAATGCCTAAGAAAATCCGATTTAAGTCTAGCTCTAATAGTAGCAACAGTTTCCGATAATTGCATTTCATTTTCCTCATTTTTTTATTTCTTGTTCGTTAAATTAAAAGCACGTTTTCTGAAAGTACTGAAAATTAAGACTTAATGCAATTTTTTTAACATTTTTTTATATATCCTTTTTTATGAAATTTTTTTTTGAAAACTATTCTTTTCTTCCCAATTTTCAAGACATTTCTCTCATTTTTGTTACATTCAGGTAAAAAAAAACTCATTAATGACTTTAATTACCGGCGAAAACGTTTTTCCAATTCTGATCATTAGTAAACTTTTTTTCTGCGAGAATAATGGCAAAAAAAGGAAATGGGAAAGGTTTTTTTTGGAAGCTTAGATTTTAAATTTTAAAGAAGGCCTGCTTTTTCTGCTAAGGTCTGTTAAGAGGATAACGTCATTATTATGTTCGAGGTATTCCACCTGAAGTTCCTTTTAGTAAACTTAACTGCAATAATTTATGTCTCCTGCATTTAAGAATTAAATAAAGCATGCAATTCCAATGGAAAAGATATGCTTTTAAGGGTATTAAATGGAAAACTATCTATGAAAAGATACAATAATGACATGTTTTTGTTTGAAATGAAGTATAAATTTACTAAATCTTTTTTAACATAAATTATATAGGTATATTATTTATTTTTTAAAGAAACATAATGAAATTATTTATATAAGAATAGCAAAACACACAATTATAAAATAAATCCCAAAGTTTAAAAGGATTTAGATCACGTTAATTGCAATGCGAATTCCTTTTAGCAGATGTTTTTATGAATATAATTATCCATAAATTCTGTAGATTTTATTTTAACACAATTTCCTTCGCTAATTCAAAAAGTAAACATAGCTTTATTCCTCTTTCAGTAACTGAAAACATTTTATATCATTGTATCATTGCTATTTTAAAGGTATAATGTTTATGAGAGATGAAATTTGTTAGATAATTTTTAAGAATTAGGGCAAAGAAATGTCCTTTATAAAAATATTTTTAATTACTTTAAAATCAATCCACTTTGTATTACATATTATTATTTCATTCAATTTTTCATTGGAAAATGTAGGAACGCTACTGGAAATTGAACTTTAAAGCATATGTATAAATTTGCTATTTTTCATTTTGAACGGAAGTTGTATTTACTGCCTTATTTATAAGAGGGTTACACAGCTTATAAGTCATCAAAATATATAGGCACAATTGCTATCTATTTATTTATTAATATGCTTCGCGTCATATGATCCTATCTTGTAAGGGCAATAATATTAAGATTTTAAAATTATTTAATTTTTTTAATTAGTTTTAAAATGACTTCCATTGGGATCACATTAGATAAGATGATAAGTTTCCGGTGTGATGATTGGTTCTCCCCACTTTGTTGCATATAGATATGGTGGGGATCGGCTACCTCTTATTGATGATGAGGTGCGATTATCGTAGGAAGGGTTGTACCTTAGCCTGTGTTGGTCATTAGGACTCAACTTTAGTTCCAGCCATCGTTACAGTGAGGGTGGTCTAGCCAATCAGATTCTTCCCTGTGCCTTTATGGCTGGTCAGAGTGGTCAGTTATGATTAGTTTAAAATACATTACCATATTTATATCCAAAAGCAGAATACCCAATGGAATTCTATTTGTAAATTTACACACAATAATATACTAGTTAAAAAGTATTGCCAATAAATGTATATAAAAATATAAAATGTATTTAAAGCTTTTATGACTTGAAAAAGAAATCGTATTCCATTCCTTTGCCAATGCTAACCGATTTTATATAAATCACCTTTATTGTGTCTCTTACAGCTACATTCTTCATCATCATTTGATCTTATTTTGATATGTGCATATGAATTCAACGCCTACTGTTGTTCAAGGTTAACTTGCTGATAAATATTGAAAGCTATACACAAAGCAACAAACTACAAAAGAAGTGTTTTAAAACCAACCGAGGTTAAATAAATACGCCTCTATAGCTCATATTCAAGTTTTATATAAAAGTTTATTTTTGTTTTACACAAAAAGAATATATAAAACAATATGTAGTGGACAGGGAATTCAGTTTTTCAATGGTGACAGATTTTTGGACTAATGACCAAGCAGGATAAACCTATTTTTGGTAATCATGATTAAAATGTTAGAGCAAAACCTTCAATTTCCTTTTGGAGCAAGTAGATTTAAATGCTTGGATATACTTGAAATTTTTTTTGTTATAGAGGTCTGTGCAACTACTGTATCCTTAAAGGATGAAGTAATTTACTCTGTGTGCACAGACAATTTGGAAGGGCAAGATATTTGCTCAAAAAAGCCGAACAAGCAATTTAAAACGTGAAAGACATTGATAGCAATTTGTTATTGTACACATATATCTTAGTAGGCAAATGTGTAGGAAAATTTATAAAAAAAACCATTTTATTAACATCTCAAAGACAGGAAAAAAATGGTTTTGTTTTGTTTGTTTTGGGTTTCATTAAAGCAAAAGGTCCCTTATTTTTGGCTGAAGTGAGTCATAGAAATGAAATAGGAACTAAAACGAATTCTCTTACCATAGGTGTGAAACAACCGAATTGTTTCGCAGACAGTTTAGTAGCATTTTTATGCAAAAAAGGGGTTTCTATGTTAATTGAGAATAGGATAATGCACACTTTACCTAGATAAGGGCAAGTCCGATACTGTATTTAGCCCGGTATCTGACGATTACTTTGTGATAAAAATGGAATGTATGCATTAAATTTTGTTCAAGATGTGAACTTTTACAGAATTTTAAATCAACTTGTGATTCATCTTGTAATCTTGACACCATTTATGGAGTCAAGATTAGAATCTAACTTCTAATCTTTACCATTTGGTTGGAGCTTATGTATCACTTTGAGGTCCCACTATAACATTAGGAATAACTTTAAATTATTGTCTCGGTTTTTTTATTCATTTTATCATCTCGTTATCATCACACTACTATTCTTAAAAACTCGTACCAGATTGCAATCCAATTATTTTGTGAATCCATATCGCATCACTCCCATATACCCTTTGTATGCTCTCTGTGCTTGTCAGTTAATTCGAATATCCTCCGATTTTTGCTCATGCGTTAAGGTGGATTTAATGTGTCAATTCATTGATATGAACGATAAAAGTTGATGTTTGCATTTATATATAAATTAAACTCGTGCTACTAGCGGACTGATATAAAATAAATTAATAAAAAGATTGAAATGAAATCTGCCATGCATATTTCGATGTATCATGTCAGAACATCATTTCTTGAACGACCAAGCACCGCGTGTTCGTGCAAGTTAAATTATATTTTTATTCATTTTAATTGCTTCATTGAATGAGTCACTTTAGTATAGCAAACGATCCAAAAAACTTTGTCTCGCATTCATTGTTTGAAAAATTATCCCTTTTCCTATTTGCTTCATTTCATATAATCACGCGCTCAAAATGGCATTTTTCCAGGTTTTATTTTCTGTAGTCATTTACTTTTTTTAAAAAAAATCAGAGCTTTTGTAAATACGATGGCAACACATTATTAAAAGTTGAATTTTTTTTCCGAGATGCTCTCTCAGATAATAAAATTTCATTTTCTCGCCAATATATTTTTATCTACCTTATTTCCAAAATAACATCATGTTCTGTCATAATAATAAGATCAATTTATTGAACGAAAAAAAAATATCTAACAAGATGAATTTACCCCTCAATGATACAGAACCGTCAAATTGTCAAAAAGTGGTCGTCTCAAGATACTGAAACTGACTTTAGATAAGAAAAAGAGATACAGATATTCCTACATACAGTCAGCGATAATACGTATCTTATTTCCAAATGATTTTTAAAAAAGGTGATGTATTCATTTAATATTTTTTTTACAAATTCTCTCATTTAAGAGCATATTATGTCCTTTATTATGCCACACTATAAAAGAATCATATTTTTGAAAGATTTACATTTATTTCTTTAAAAAAATTCTTTTCCTACAGTAGTATTTATAATTTTACATTATGGTTACTTTAAAAAATAGAATAAAACACAACTGAAATTTTTCTTATTGAAATGGAAGATTTACATTTCGTTTCCTCTTCCGCAGACGATTTTTTACTTTAAAAAAAGAATCATTATATAGAAAGAAAAAGTCTGAAACAATTTTTCCAAAGTTATGTTGGATTTAGAAAGAACAGAAAAAAATTTCCGAAAGTTGGGAAGAGTATTTTTTTTAAAGTTGCAAGATTAAAACAATGTTTTAAAAATGGATGTAAAAGATTTTAAAAGCTCGTTTTTCTTCCGAGACTTTAAGCTATTCCCATGTGAATCTGGAAAGCTGCAACCGCAACTAGCAGTGATGGACGAGGATTACATCAGACAAAAAAAAAAGGATTTTTCGATTTTTTTAAATCAGAAATCCTTGAATCTTCTTATTTTATAAAAGGCTACTTTGATTCATTTTTGTCATCTTTCGGATGGTACCGTTTGTTGTTGCGACACAATTAATCGAATATTAATAAGTATTAAATTGGAAAATTTGTTAAAAATAAATTTAAATAAGCTATTAATTTAGTTTCTTTTCCATGAAAAATAAATAATTAAAAAAATTACATCACAAAATATAACAGAGGAGGAAAATGCTAAACAATAATAGACATTTTTTCTCGAAAATCGAATCGTCTGCCAATGAATATTTTTATTACATAAAAATAAACTTTGTTTTAATATCTATAAAAGAGAACTAATTAGCATTACCCAGTAAAATATTCAATAAAATATTGGGTTTATATTCGGCCAGTAGACAGTGCATGCGTAAAAAAGCTGAAAAATGGTAATCGGTCGACAGCACGTAAATTTTTCTACTGCATAGCAACATTCCACTGTATTGTATTCTTATTCTTATTGTGCATGCGTTTATAGAAGTTGATGAGAAATTCTTTTTTGACTTGAAAAAATTGATTACTTTCCATAGATTAGTTCTGAGATTTGCTGCTCCTTGTTTTTTCTGGTGCGAGGCTGTTTTTTTATTCATTTAATTTTTAAAGAACTAGAATGAACGTACATACATGTCATTTTAGAGAAACTATAAGCTGTTCAAAAAGGCCTATAAACAGCAAGAACCGATTCAAAAAACTTTCGATCGCCTTTAATTATAAAGTAATCGCTATTCTATAGATTACCCAGTTAAATCGCAGAAATGAATAATTTTATTTATTTTCGTTGACCTGTCTATTTATTTCATGAAACATACAGTGATTTTATTAAATAATGGATTTTACTCTTTGTCCGTAGCATATATGGATAATATAATACTTAATAATTTAATATTTGAAGCATAGTTGAGGCTGAAATCAGGGAAAAGAAAGGTTGAATCATTTTATTACACCTCAAGAGGCATGCAATATGTACAAGCAGCGCAGACACAAAAACAAACGAAGGGAAATAGAAACGAAAAGATTTATCCCTGGTCTTATATATCACAAAATTCTCATAACTCCAACACGTATCGAATTTTGACGTATTTTGATCAGGAAATAAAAGTGAGTATTTTAGAAGGAGTTTGATATGAGATAAATTAAGGCAAAGCTTTGGCAATTCATAATAATCGAAATTAGAGTTTATAATATCATTACACTCATATAAATTAGCCTTATTTGTTCGAGATTACCGTGTATGCCAAATTTTCTATAAACCAGAAATGCAAGCCTCTCTCTGCAGACCAATCAGACGGCATATAAAAAAGAATCACGTTTTGGTATCCAAGCCAGCACCATCTATTTCTCGGCGGAGATCATTACTAAAACCTGGATAATAAATCAGTATTAAACATGGGAAATTCGTACGTTGGTTCTGGCACTTCCGATGTTTATGATAAAAACGGTTCTTTTTCATGAGCAGAATGGACTGGCCAGGTGCAATGGATGTGATGTTAATGGCTGTTTACATGGATCACATCCCACGCCTACGAAAATCAATGTTTTTTTTCTTCCCTCATAACAGTAAAGTGCTATAAACAACAAAAGTTATTTGATTGTTTAGTTTCGATATATCCGGTGGATGCTTGCTTTTTTTTCTCATGTAAGCAAACGAATAGAAATCGGAAATTTATAGCAGCTGTTTGCTGTTTGTTATCATATACAAATATATATCGTTATCATATATATTCGAAGGATTATTTTTACATTTTTTATTGTGATAATAACGATTTTGCATTGTTATATAATAATGTATTTTTTCCAAATTTCAACGCTTTTTTTAGTACTGGCTCATTTGTAGAAGAAATAATAAATTCTGGAATAATACAGAACTAATATTAAAAGATGGATTAAAACTTTTATAGAAAACAATATTAAATTTTAAATAAAATCAAATGTATTTTTTTAAATTCAAAAGGCAATTGAATTTGAATATTTGGATTTATTTGATAGGGAATTAAATAAAATACAATAAAAAATTGACTTACTAATTTTTATTGTAACTAAAAATATGAAGAAAAAAACAAAAAATATGGAAGGAAACACCATCCAGATGAGAGTGAGGGAGCTGTTTTCCATTTACAATAAAATTTCAATGTTCGTCATTTAAAGTTCCGATTTTGTAAGAAGAACATGCATAAATTTTCGATGTTGAATTCGTCGCCACAAAAATATGTAAAACATGGGGCCCTTTCAAAAAGTTCATGAGTGATTCATTTATGAAGATTAAATGAATGATTGTGAATGAATGTGAATGGATTTTGAATGAATGATTGTGAATGAATGTGAATGGGTTTTGAATGAATGATTGTGAATGAGTTTTGAATAAATGATCGTGAATGAATGTGAATGAATTTTAATGAATGGTTGTGAAGGAATCTGAACGAGTTTTGAATGAATGATTGTGTGTGTTCTATCTATGTGTATTCTCCAATAAAATATTTTTATTCTTTATTACCTCTTCGTGTCTAGTGACAAATGTGCGTTTATTTTCCCATACATAGTAAGCGCAAGCAAATTACAAATAGAAACAGATTTACCGTTAAAGTTTTTAATAATTTAAATATTAACTTCTTTTACATTTCATGTTTAACGTTTATATTAACGTTTTTTTCCTAATATAATAAATTTAGCTTTTTGAAAAGAACAACTTTATATTAATGGAGTTGATTGCCGTTATTAAAACCAAAGAAAAATTAATACATGTTTTAAAAAATGAGAAAGTTTACAATTTCACGATTGTAATTATTTAAACAAAGCGATAAAGTATATCAGGAATCTTAACTAATTTTAGTCTTCAGTTTTTAATCTATAATTTTTAATAATTAGAGACCAAAGACTAATTCATTTGTCCAACCAATTCTCTGATTCTATTTTTATTTTATTTTATTTGAATTCTAATGATCATATAATAGATAATCGAAGCCAACCTCACTTTTCACATACGATCTTCCATTTTCGAAGCAAAAATATAATTTTATTCTATACTAGCCGCCTTTGGCGAACCAGTCGGTCCGCAAGTATTAAAGCTCGCTAAAATTTTCATATAATATTTTATGTAGCTGTGTCTCATAATAGGTTTTCACCAAAATATTTTTAACCCAAACAAATTTTGATAATTATATAATTCATTTATAGTATTATTTAGTATTATTTTCTTCAGATGTTCTGTTCATTGTCCTAATCATCTTTCTCTTTCTATCCATGCAATGATTGTCCCGGAATTGATATTTTACTTAAATGGTGGAGGGAAAGGTTTAAAATTCTACGTTTTTATAGAACAATGTGATTCAAATTTTCATAAATGTAATTGTACTAAACAAATAAAGACACAATTTGTTTTCAAGAGATGCGAAAGTTTTAAAACAACTTGGAAAATGCCGCGCACAGAGGAAATAATGGTGACACACACCCTTCTTTTCTTCTCTTCTCTTTTTTTTTCTATCCTTTTCTTCACTGTTTTTCTTTTTACAAACCCTTTTTTCCCTCAGTTATTCTTTTTTCTTCTTCCCTGCCCAGACTTTATTTTGAACAGGCACAGATTAAATATCCATACAGACTAATAATAAAAGCAACTATTTTCTTTCTTTTTTAAACATCCCGTTATCAATAAATTAAAACTAACTGACTTTGTATTTCTTTCTAAACAAATCATAATTTATTACTTCCTGCTATCTAACTCAGTTGGTGTGGGGGAAGGAAATGAAGATTTTTGGCGGGAAAGTAGAGAAAAGTGTCGTTTTAACTATTTTCCACGCAGTTTTTTCATTTTTTCTTTCTCCATAAGAACTATCCTCGTGTCTTAACGAAAATATTAAAAAAAAAATTAGCTGAATCGGTCGGGCCGTTCTCTAGTTTTGCGATTAGCAACGCATTTCGAGATCCATTTTTATTAATATAGATTAACTATGAATACCGCAGCCATGATCATATCACAAATTTTTCACAATTTTATTTCGAATAAAAGTTAAAGAATTAATCAAATTAATCAATTAATATTTGGAAATAACTGAATTAACATCAAGTGTTATACACTAAAAATTTAAAAATATATATATGTGAACTTGAGTAGATGAATGAATCATCTTGCTTTTGAACTTTCTCTAGTGATAGTTAGATTCGAGATCGCATGACTTTTAGAATTTCTGACGAGCTAACATGCACAATTTTACCTTATTATTTAGATTTGTAATTAACGTTTCCAAACGAGACGGTGAAATAATTAGGGCAACAGAGGCATTTGAGAAGCCTCTGGGGGAAAGTTTGTTTTTTAATGAAGGGCAGCAGCTGCATGAAGGTAATATCAGTTTCTAATTAGTTTCAGTAGCTAATACCCAACGTCTCGTATCAGTGGTGTTCACGTCCAGTCATTATAAGCGGGTTATTTGACAGATTGGATTTCTCTTCAGGTACTGATGTAGTCCCACTGTTTTCTGTCTAGATGTCTTTGTTTACGGTCTAGATGATAATGGGTTCATAGAATTTGTCTTTGCGGTATGGTAAAAAATAAAAACAATCATGCTCTTGTAAATTGCTTGGCTGGTTTTGATGGCTGAATTTATATTAGTGTCCATTTTTGTTAATAATCGTTTTTACATCAAATTTGACATTTTGAACATAAGCATCAAGGACAATTGTAGCTCAATTATAAGAGGAGAACTGCTATTTCGTTTAAATGTTTGTCTCATAATAAGAAAGATAGATTTACCGATTATTCTATTGAATTCTGAATGTATTCTGAATCAATTTTGTCCTGCTTTAGTAACATATTCAGCCCACAGTCGGCCACAACAAATCCTGTCGATACTGCTACGTTCAGTGGTGGTGGGGTGGTCGGCTGTACATAAGAAGTGACATATTTGAACTACCAATCACTTGGCGACGGATTTGTTAACGAAATTCCCCCAATATACGATAATTTTGGATACAGGATTCTCTTTATTTTTTTATGTGTTAGAAGCCAGCACAAAATGCGGAAATGGTTAAATTTTTTCTTCAGAATGCTGATTTTCATTCCATTCATTATCTTTCTGTTTTTGTGATTATTTAATATTGGTTATTGCTTTTGTTTACGATTTAGCTATGTTTTGATACATATTTTTGTAGTAGAAATGTTTCTACCAATTAGAATTCTAAAGACGTGTTTAAAATAACGCATACTGCCCCAGTCTTCATTTTAGAATTTTACTTGAAATTTTATCAAAACAGAAGAGTTCTAATTTAAAAAGCACAATTTTATCAAAGAAAGCTTAAGTTTTTAGGTAAGCTTCACATTTTTTTATCAACTGATATCATTGAAATATAACTTCTTTTTTAAACAGAAAAGATAATTTAAATATTATTCATGAAAAAAAGACCATCATCCACATTTTAGTTTAGTATGATTTATTCTAATACTTCTAAATGCTTTAACTAGTTCTAAAATATATGATATTGTAATAACATATAGTACAAAATATATTCATTTTGAAAGGTCCCTTAAAATAGCAATTATTTCTTTATATTGGTAATAGGTGTTATTAAGCAGATGATATTATACAAGTAAATTAAATACAAAACATGTAGATAAATGAACCATAAATCAAAATTATATGGAACATATAACAATATTTTGTAGATGTGAAATTCCAAAACAATGTATGCCTCAGATACGTTGGAAAATTATATGAAAAATAACTAATAAAAGGAAAAAATTAAAATTCTATCATAAATTTCAAGTTATCATGTGAGAATATTATTATTTTTAAGTCATTATTTGCTTTAATTAATTTAAGTCATTAAATAATTTAAATTGGTTTGCAACAATCACGAGACTTCTTAACCCATATCTATCCCTCTGTCTTTATATGTAGGTATCTACATATAATGGTAATTTTTCAAATCTTTCATTTCCAATTTTTCTTGCTGGCCAACAAATTTTTGGAGCCTCACCGATTTTGAGAGGAAATTACAGATATGATGTCATAGTTCTTCGTCAGCCTTTTAATAAAGCATTTGCTATTAAAAAGCATGCGTAATAATAAAGCAATACTAGTAAAAGCAGGTAAACATTTTACAAACCCATCCACTTTCAAAGGAACTGCATGATAATAATACATTATTGGTAAAATCAGGTAAAAATATTTTTTTGCCCTTGAATTTTGGAGACATCAAAATCTCCTAACCAAAACCACATCATATTCTTGCATGCTAACAAGACGTCTTTTCAATGTTTTGTTTTACAAACGACATTTCTGAATTTTTTTTATACATAGCAATTTCTTAGTAGTTTCAGGCGATTTCTTAGGCCATTCAAGATTTAATTTGATAATAATTATATGAAAGGACTTTAATCAGTTGTATATTTCCATATTTAAGATTTTTTCAGATGGGATTATGTAGTAAGCTTATTGCATTAAATAAAGCAATATACTGAATTTAAAGTAGTCATATAATCCTCAATTCCTCATTCATATACAAATGTATAGCATAAATTTAAGCACTGCTTAAATTTATGCTATACATTTGCTATATTTGCTATATTGCTATATTAAATTTATGCTATACATATGCTATACATTTACGCTATACATATAACGTACAAGAAGGGAGTTCACGTCGACATTTGATAAATATAATAATACTATACAAAGTAATAAACCCTTTACATCTTTTGTTGGTGGTTTTCATAAATTTTTATTGTGTTCGAAAACTCTTTAATGTTTTACCAGACTATTGTTTCAAATATACAATAATATAAAAAAAGATTCAATGTTCAAAGAATAGTGATAAATATTAAGTCCCTATTTAATGTATCTTTTAATAAAAACCATTGCACTAAGTGATTAATATTTCTGAAAAGTAAATAACAAAGAAGTTTGCCGAGTTAAGCCAATTAAGCAATTTCATGGCACACTGCAATTAGAACCAATGGAACGACGAGGAAAACAAACGATCCCTGAAATAAATAAGAGGAATCCATCGCATTCTAATTGGATTACGAGGAATATAATGATACACAACAAACAATTATCCCATCAAAAATTAATAATTCCTAAGCAACTGATATCGCTGAGCAGAAAAAGATTGTTCTAAAAAAATAAATCCATTCGATTTTCATTCACATTCTTGCGTGTTTCTTTATCTAATCTTATTCTCTGTGTTGATCAATTTAGATTTTTTTCTTCTTCCCCTTCATTCGCTTTGGATCCTTTATCCGATTATAAACTAGGGCAACTGTTTCTTTTCCATTCTCTTCATTTGGACTAGAACTCACAGAGCGTATAAAACGTTTTCTTTTTCTTTCTTTCTTTTCTTTTTCTGCTTTCTGGAGTTGTTTTTATTTTATTCATTAAATAAAGTTTCCCAGAATGTGCATCTGAAAAGCATCACTCCTCATCCTTTGATAATCCCCAGTTTTTGTTGAAGAACGATAAATCTTTAATTCCTTGAAAATAGGAAAAGCTCAAAACTCTTCTAAAGATTTAAGAAAATAGTCAGATTAAAATCTGAATTCATAATTAAGAACTCTGCATTTCTATCTTACTACATTATGTGGAATAGTTTTTAAATATATCCCCTGTTATATTGAAACTTGAAAGTACTTTAACTCTAGAATCATTGCAGATAAATTTCCTGGAGCATATTTTTTTTTCCAGTTTCTTTTTTTACATATAAGTACGAGCACCTATTTGATTTCTGCATAACCATATTCACCAATCAAAACGATACACCTCCAGCTTACTTATTTTTTCAGCACAAGGCATTGCCCTTACACTGTGGTTTTATTCTATGACACATAACAGTGTGATGATATCATAGAACAACATATATTATTGGAGTAGGTCATGCCATGAAGTAGTCATAGAAGTAGGAAGGCATATGAATATATTGGTGAAGTAGGTCATGCCATGAAGTAGTTATAGAAGTAGAAAGACATAGGAATATATTGTTGAAGTAGGTCATGCCATGAAGTAGTCATAGAAGTAGAAAGGCATAGGAATATATTGTTGAGGTAGGTCAT
>JAOUZG010017227.1:2585895-2597361 GCA_026289955.1 Argiope argentata
TGTTGAGGTAGGTCATACCATGAAGTAGTCATAGAAGTAGAAAGGCAAAGTAATATATTATTGGAGTAGGTCAAGTCCTTAAGTAGTCATAGAAGTAGGAAGGCGTAGTAGTAGAAAGACATAGAAGGCAATAAGAGTAGAAGAGACATAGGCCATAGGAGTAGAAAGACATAGAAATATATTAACATAGGTCATAGGAGTACACAGATATAGGAGTATATTAATGGAGTAGGTCCTAGTCATAAACAACATAAGAAAATACTCCTGTAATCAACGATACATGTTTAGATATTATGGGTTCCTTAAGAAACCATATCTATAATCGAAATTGGAACCAAAATACCCCCCATTTTTGTACCTTTTTGTAATTAGTAATATATACCGGTATCCCATGTCTGTATTTTTATTTCATATGGAAACCTATGATACCTTGGGAGATCGTAAAAATTATACCCCCCCCCCAACCTCTCTAAAATTTTAAAAGAAACTACAAATTAAAACTTCTATGAACCCCAAACATTAACAGTTTGTGTGATTACCCAAATTTTATTCATTAAATGATCTATATAATCCATTTCGCAGGATATCCAAAATGTTCAATATTTATTGTTGATTTTTAATTCAAAGTAGCATTTTCTGTTACTGCGGTAAGATGTAGTTCATCTAAGTCTCCCGAAGAACTTTTAAAATTATTAACTAAAAAAAATCTAACGTCTTTTTTCAATATTTAGCTAAGAACCGCCACTTTTTTTAAAAAAAATCTAATATGGCTGAAGAATTAATGGATGCCACTAGATAACTGCTGCTTAAACGCTGTTTTTAAAAACTTTTCTGAATTTTTATTACAGCCCAAATAAAGACAAATAGCATCTACAACTTGCTAAAAAATTTGTAATGTTGAATGCTGACGATGAATATTTATTATACAGATTTATATACTAAAACGAACAAAATAATTTTTACATTAATGTTTCCTTAATATTTTAGATTATTCTGCAATCCCATAACAAAAATTACTAGTATCCTGAATTAAAAATTATCTATATTACAAAATACTACACTCCTTCAAACATTATTATTATCTTATTTACACTCTTTCAAGCATTATTCTTATTCTTATTTACACTCTTTCAAACATCTTATTTATTTTCTTTTCTCACACAAACCTCAACCCAGAACAAACTCCCATAGAAAAACCATTCATCCTTGGTATTATTAATGCCAATAGGGAAATACAAGAACTCCCCAAACATCCCCTATCTTTCCTTGGAAGAAATCTATGGACTATCGTGAAAACGCTCGCCAACCAAGACTGAGCTAATCCGAACAAACAATACGAAGATCTTCCCCCAAATCACAGCATGTAATAAATCAATTCGTTGCCTCCCACCACCTTACAGCAGGTGGAACGATACCTCAGGGACCCAGGGCTCCCCGTCAGAGCAACCTGTCAATATCATGCACTGAGCTACAATTCATCACAGATAATCGCGTTGTCAGTATCGATGGAGGATCATTTCAGGGTGGCCAGTGGACCGTTGACCCCCGCTTCCACCTCCTCATTCCATCGTCAGACGATATTGAAGAGCCTGGATCAGCAGCAGTTATTTCTGGTGCCTCTAGACGGTTGGATGACCCGAGTCATAACTTAACCAGATAGAGCGTTAACTAGGCGATCGGTAATGCAGTAAGTCATTTAAGCATGTGCACGGGAGGGTTATGGGACCCCAGTCAACGTGAAGTGATTAATGATAAAATGTGCCTTGTTGAAGGCATATAGCCATTAAATCTAAATATATATATCAGAAGAAATGGATGGTGGTCTTTATCAGATTCAGCTTATTCTGACATATGTAGAAAATTCAATATGATTTAAGTAATGATAAAGGGAATTCTTTTAATCCATGTCTCAAGTACTCAAAACTCCGGTTCTCTGAAAGTTCAAAATTTTAAAGAAATTTGTTAATGAAATTGCAAATTTATATAGGAAATTCAGTATAATGTTTGTTTATAAATAGGAAAAAATATAAGTTACTCAAATCATTTTTCCGCATCTTCAGACACACACAAAAAATTAAACATAGTGAGACATGAAGAAAAATAACATCAAAACAGGTTGAATGTCGCGATTATTTCAGCGAAAACTGGTAAGAATTTTAAATAACATAATTTGCTCTCTTTTGGCGATTTTTATTCTTTCTGGTGTTTTATTATATCATACAAAACAGTGCGTCAAAAATTGTATTTAATTACTTCACTTGGCATCTAAACATATGAATGTTTAATCGGAATTAGACTCTTGATTCGTTTATTCTTGGTTATTGCAAATAATCTCACTTAATATGCAAATATTATGGTAGAACAGTATATATTATATATAATGCAGCAAACCTGCAATTCCCAGCTGGATAAGGTCAAGCACTGGAAAAATAGTTTTATGATTAGCTCTTTTCGGTGTTGATCGGGAGCCGCGTCAGTGATGTCAGAGCCTTCTGATCATTTGGCGACCCCACAGAAATATCTATTTTGTCGCCAAAATTTGAGAATTTTGACGATTTATCCAATAGGAATTGAGATACGTCTGATTGGTCCAGAACTTTATCGGCCAACCTACGGGAAACTATAAAAGGCCAGAAGTCTCAAACTGCAATAAATCGTTGCCAGACAGAGTTGTAGATAAGCAACAAGTCATCGAGAAGATGATGATGCATCTACGGAATAGTCCAGAGATGTGTGGAGTTCAAGTGATAGGCGAACTGAATTGCGTACCGATACTCGACGTTTATTGTAGAAGCAATGTATGTCGTGTGTGGAATAGTGAATCGGCAGTTGGAGAGGCTAAGCTAAAGCAAGGAGACAGTGGAGAACTGCAAACTTTTAGAGAGGAAATAGCTTGAAGCTACGTGAAATCTCTCCTTCTGCTGAATTAAGTCTGGCGCCTTTGTGTACTGTGTTCTACTACTACTTGTGGCTACTGTTTGCTGCAATGTAATGCGATGTGTTCGCTTCGTCTGTGCAATTACCATGATTGTGTTAGTGTCTTCGTGTACTTTGGGTTCAAGTATCTTGAAGAGAATATTAGTTTGACAGATTTGGTCAATGTAAGGATGGACATCGCTAAAGACCATAGTCGGCCACAACAAATTCTGTCGATACTGCTACGTCCAGTGGTGGCGGGGTGGTCGGCTGTACAGAAGAAGTGTCTTCGTGTTAAATAAACGTCGTCATCGTTAGTTACTGTGGTCTTCTGATTATTTTCACACTATACATCCACTTCAAACGCACACGGTGATTTCGCGGGTTAAGTAGTGGTGGAATTGATGTAGTCCCGTAATGATATAATATATATGCTTGTTCTCATTATCTTTTATCAGTCATTATATTAAATGCTCAGAATAATAGACTTCGTTATGGAGTAAGATGATTATTGTACGACTACATAAAATACAGAAAATTTGTTAAAAATAAGATTAAAATTAAATCTGCTATGCATATTTCATTATATCATATCAGAATATCATTTTTTGAACGGCCAAGCACCACGTGCTCGTGCAAGTTAAATTATATATTTATTCATTTTAATAGTCTCATTGAATGAGTCACTCTGGAAAGGTGATTGAAAAGGATCCAAAAAGACTTTGTCTCGCATTAATGTTTTTTTATTCGCTGTTGAAATTAACTTAGTTTTTTTAAATCAAAACTTCTGGAAAGGTGATGGAAACAGGTTATTAAAAGCTGATTTTTTCAGATTCTCGTGCTGATAATAAAATTTCAATTTTTCGCCTACGGATTGTTTTAATTTTCGCCTACAGATTTTTGTTGAACCCACAAACCTCATTTCCCAAAATAACATCATGTTCTGACATGATAATAAAAGTTTTCAAATAATTCCTTCTCCTCAAACTCAATCTTTGATTAGTTTTATCGATGTTTAATAATGAATTGTGATCTTACTAGCCTATCTTCTAATCATAGTTTAAACAACATGGACCTATCAGTCAAAAAAACTTTATACTAGCATTTAGAATTTTGTACACATAACCTAGTTGATTTTATGAGAACAATCGGATATGCGTTAAAAAGCATTTATTAGTTATTAAAAAGCCAATCGTATCAGAATCACTCCCAAAGCTACAGAACTTTCACACGAACTAAAATTTACAATTTATTTTATAATAGAGAAGCTTCTATCAAATGTGTCACTTTTATTTTTTTAAAAAAAATTGAATCCTAAAGTACTTTAAAAATGATTGATTCAAAAGACATTAATAATAAAAGGGGGAAAAATCATAATTTTTTATAAGAGCTAAGCTTTATATTCAGATGAGGATAATTTTTTAGGGGGAATAATGATTTTAGCCCCCTTCTCTTAATATTGTGAGATTTCCCAAAACATATAAATTTCTATTCTTGCAAAATACAATCCCTAGCTCCTGAATTTGCTTACTGTGTTTTAATTACTGAATTCAATTGATATATATTAATTTTAATTGGAATTCTTTATATCAAACTATTTTTTTAAAAAAAATAAAGGAAGGGAATAATTAATGTTATAAACATCTATAAAGTCTAAGATCTATAAAGACTTTTTACATCATTTTCATCTCTCTCCTCATGTTCATTGGCTGCATAAAGGGATTTAAAGGTTCCTGCCTATAGTTAAAATTGTATATGCAAGTTAAAATATTACTTAATATCAGTTAAAAATATCTCTTATAAATGAATCCTAGCAGACTCTCCGCTTAACCAACTGAGCCAACATTCATTTTTTTTCTTGCTTAAATGGATCAACATATTGAAAACAAGAATGATGGTGACTGATATGCATATTCCAGAGCAAAACATTTTTAAAGAACTTTGTAATGGATCATCGACAGCACAGAGAGGAAATGGCATTAACATACTTTCATAATTCACGTGAATGGATAGTAGAAGCAACAATCACTGAATACTATGTTCAGAGCAATGCTTATGGGAAAACCTTTAAAATGCAGAGAGGAATTAGTGCCAATCAGTGTACAAATAAGGTTTACAGATGAGCCAACAAGATAATATAGGGGGGGAAATGAAATCTACGATGGTAAATTTCAAATTATCATGTGAGAATATTATTATTTCTTAAGCCATTATTTGTCTTAATTAATGTAAGTCATTCATCAGTTTAAATCAGTTTGAAATAATCACGAAACCTCTATTAGTCACTATGCCTCACTTTTATTAATGATAATTCTTTTAAATTTTCATTTTGAATTTTACTAGTTGGCAAAGAAAATTTTGGAGAACGAAGCAATTTTGAGTTTAAAAAATAGCTATCATGTCCTAGTTATTCGTCATCCTTTTAAAAACGTATATGTTTAAAAAGAATCATGCCTAATGATAAAGCAATACTGGTAAAAGGTCAACCTTCTAAAAACGCATCTACTTTCAAAGATGCATGCAATACTGGTAAAAGCAGGTAAAAAATAAATGAAATTAATAAATGTAAAGGAATATTGCCATGTATGCTTTCTTCATTGCCTACGTGTTTTCGAGCTTCAATTATTCGCTGCTTTCAATTATTGGAAACCCCCTAACAACGACAACATTATTTTCTCCTCACATGATTACAAGTTGAAGTGATAAAGATGTTTCATCTGTTTCGTTGCCGATCGCCAATGACAATTGGTAACTCTCCATTAGCCATCTTGGTGTAATCATCAAATTAACCTATTATTTTGGCACAACTGAAAAATCTCCAAGTAAATCAGAAATGCAGGATCTTGGCATAATATGAGTATCGTCAAGCAAACTCATTAACTCGGTGTTCTTAGAGTAATCATTGGAAAAATCTCTAAGTGAAATAAGCCAATTCAATTATCTTGTTGGTATTATGAGATCTTGAGTTTAATAGAGATAGTGATTTTTAGATCACTAAATAAACCCAGTGTCCTTAATATTAAACAAGTATAAATCTTTTTAACACCTTAACCCTTTTTCAATTATTTGATTGGTTATACTTGATTTCAAGTTGTTAATTTTTTGCTCCTTGAATAAATCTTTATATTAATTAAAAATGGCGTGAATCCGAAATTTGTATTTTAAAACATACTGCCAGCATGTTTTTGGTCTACTGCCAACATGTTTCAACATCATTTTGGGTTTAATATGCAATGAAAATAAAAGATTTTCCCCGGCATGTATATCAAAACATAATAATCATTTCTATTCATATTAAGTATAAATACTAATAAAAAGTAGTTATTAGACTCAAAATTGTAGACTGGAGAATTCTTAAGGTTTTGAATCAATTATTAAATAAAATGGAAAAAAAAACCTTTCAAAAGATTTTAAGGTGTATGAATAAATCAAAGCAAAATCATATTCTATCCCCATACAAGTCAATATATTGTAACAAATGAATAAAAAATTAAAAAGAATGAATCACAGAAAGCTATCTTCCGAAATGTGTTAGCTCCAACATATTTTTCAAACGAAAAAAATGGAAATAGTATCATTTCTTTCAACAAATACTGATTAAAAATTAAAAATAATTCTTGGAAGTAAAGAATAAAATATTCCACATCCACTTATACAAGACTCTTATTTTAAACACCTTTTCTTCATTGAATCAGAAGCAAAAATTTAAAAGAGCGAAACAAATCAAGAATACATTCCAATAAATGAATATAAATAAGAATAATTCTTAAAATATTTACGAAATATAAGCATGAATTGTTGATTAAATTATCGAAGCTGATTTTTTTTTTAATATCAATCTTTGATCCGATTTTTTTTGGTGCAAAGAGAACTAATCCCTCGAGACAGATACCTATCTGTTCTAAAAATCATGTTTAAAAGAAATCTCGTTTCAGCCTTCCGGAGAAACTCATTATATCCCCTTCTCACAAAAGAAACAGGGGTATTTATATTCCAAAGTCGTATTCCATCTATATTTCACATGTAAGGCTTAACGAAGAGCAATTATTTAAACTGGAATGGAAGGAACAATTCGAACACAGGAGAACGGTTGAAAGTTCCCTTCCTTTATTTTTTTTCCTATGTGAGTGTCACTCCTTTTATTCTTGTTTCTTTCTCCTTTAAAAATGCGCCTTTATCCCTGGAGGAGATCTTGGAAGACGAATGATTCTTCTGTCGCTGCGGTTCATTTAAATCAGCTCCGCTCGACCAAATTAATAAATCTCGGCGCTTTGGAAAAGATCGCGAACGGCGAATTTTTGGCTTTTCAAATGACAACTCTTGTTTTGGTTGACGTATGGGAGGGTTTTAGTTTTAGATCTGCCTGTCTGGTAGAGATTAAAGTTCTTCCTCGTTGTGCCTTAGTATTAAATCGAGGATTTGTTTCGTCGCTCTCTGAAGATTCTTTAAAGATTTGTTTGGTGCATTGTCTGGATTTATGGGGAAGTAATGTGGGACATGACTAATGGGACTTATAGATAAAGATATTTTGACAAAGAATTTAAGCTTACTGCGTCTGTCAAATAAACGCAATTCATAAGTAAGAAACTAGATAAAATTCATAAATAAGAATTAGTTGTTAAATCGAATATTATTTTAATTATTTATTTTTAAAGAATATAAAATCTCATTATATAATTAAAAACTATACATTTTTTTAGAATACTAAGTACCATCAATGATACTGATGACGATTATATAGCAAATAATTTAAAATGTAAAAAACCTTTTAATAATGCAGTAATTATATGGAATATGTTTTTCTTTAGTCATAGAAGTGAATTACTAAACAAATTATTTAGGAAAGGAGTTGATTGCTATTTTTTAGTCATTCAGAAAAGTCATCGACATTTTTGAAATTATTTGTAATTTTTAAAATTTATTTTACAACTAATTATTTTTATTCTAAACTCATTTAATATTACAATCGGGTTAATATAAAGAAATATTTGAAACAATGTTTTAATCTCAAATTGATTTAAGGGAATGATGTACTTTATTTGGCACTTGGAGTCCTAAAATTATTTTATTATTTTGTGTTATTTTTTGTATTAAAATATAAATACATCAAATTTCTTTAAAAATATCCTTAAAACAAAATATATCATTTCTTAAAAATTTTACAAAACTTTGATAAATTCTAAATATTTCAGGCTATTTATTTTTTTCTTTTATTTACCTTGATTACCCAATGCAAATTTATTTCGAACAAAATTATGTATAATTTTGTAATTGCAATTATATGCAGTTTAGCATCACTAGATATTATATATTTCAATAAATTAGAAATTTCAGAAAATTAATATTTTATATTATATTGGTATTTCGACTTGAATTTCTTTCTCTTTTATTTTTTCTCTAAGAAAATATATTTGTTTGCCTGACGTCTTAAAGGAACCGTCAGATCAAGGAAATGAATTATTCGATTTTGTTGATAAATCTAAAATGTTAAAGCTTTGCCAAGATTGAAATACGGTTGTAAATGGAAAAAAATGTTTTAATACTTGTTCATGGGGCAATGGATTATGTTTCTATGCGATGGCAAAACTTCAAAAAATTAGCTGTAGCCATCAAGTAGGTCTGAATCAGTCATAATGGTAAGTGGTTTCGGCGTCAATGCTTTTCATTCTTTATCCCCCGCTCTCGTCAGATGAGAAAAAAAGCTGAATCCTAGCAATCTTTATAATTTTGATATTTAATGATTCAATATAAGTCAAACACAATCAATATTCTTTATCATATTTCTTCATTAGACTGGTTTTTTCTTTCATTAAATGTTCAATGCACCTCAAGCAATCCTCAAACCTGCATTAGATATTTGTGCATTGATGTTCCCCGTATTTATGCTGATGATGTCATTCTCGAGTTAGTAAAACTTCGATGAATATAATTTCGCATTGGATTAGTGCTATAAAATAAGTTATTATACAATCAGCTCTCTTTGGATCGCCAGTTATTTTCCGAGCTAATCGTTCTCAGTCGACTGTAAAAAATTAAATAGCACGCGAAGAAACTCTGCTGATATTTCATCCGGTGTTCTCAATAAGCGACAAAAATGTAATTGTCATTTTAGAAAAGAATGGAGTAACAAAATGCATAAGAATTTTACCGTCTAATCAATTTTAAAGCCATCTCCAATTATTTTCGAAATCAGCATTACTCTGTTAAGTGATAAAAGGCAAAAATAACATTTTACTATTTTGTATTTACTATTTTTCTTTTACTATTTTTTTGTTGTGTATGTGTTCGCGTTTTATTGTGAACTAAAGCGTCGTCACTTTTTATTTATCACATTGGATTCTGTTCAGCACACACACATTCATTAACATGTTTCAATTCATACTACTAGTTCACTCTCTCCCTGTGTGTGTGTGTGTGTGTGTGTGCGCGCGCGCGCGTGTATGTGTGTGCGTGCGTGTTTCCCGTATTCATGCATGTATATATGAGTGTCACTGTAAATATAAAGTGAGGATGGAAATTTCAAGAATAAATCATACGATTTCGCCCTATTCTTAGTCCATACATTGCAAAAGAAATGAGCTTTTTAAGTAAAATGATAAATAAATCCCTTATTACAGATTAGGATAGAAAACGATAAATGAAAAGAATATAGAAATTTTTGACTAGAATATTGAATAATTTTATTTATTTATTTTATTCCGTATTTTAATAATTCATTTAGAAATAATATACAATACCTTCTCTCACAAACTCATAACACCTCATCCTTAAATCGAAAAACTACCTTATAAAAATTCTCGTATTTCTTTTGCATAGAAAATCGCAATAACTTCCAAGAAAAGGAACAAAGGTATTTAAATCCATAAACAATATTCCTTCTGTTTCACAAGAAACGCGGAAAACTTAACGCAGAGCAATTATTTAAACTTAATGTAAGAACGAATCTAACACTCGGGAACAGACGACAGTTATTCTTAGTTTTTTATTCTCTGTGTATATCATTCATTTCCAACCTTGCTTGTTTCTCTTTTACAAATGTCTCCTTTTTCCCGAAGGAAAAGATTTAGAAAGACGAATGGCTTTTTCTAGCGCTGTGGTTCATTTAAATCAGCTTTGCACGGTCGAATTAATAAATCTTTCTGTTTTGGAAAAGATTGTGAACAACGTATTTTTAGCTTTTCAAATGATTCTCCTTGCTTCGGTTGACGTATGGAATTGTTTTAGTTTTAAATCTGCTTGTCTGGTTGAGACTTAAAATCCTCTCCAGTAGCACAAAGTATTAAATAGGGATTTCTTTGAAGAATTTTAGTTGGAAGGTTTTTGAAATAATTGCTCGGAATATTTTTTATTTATTTATCGTTTGGTTTCTTGGAATAAAAAATGCATTTGGATAAATAATATTATTTGCAGATAATCAATAGAATGTTTATTGGTTGATTTGTACAATCATCAACAATAAATCTAAAAAAACTAAATAATGGATACATGATCAATTTAATTGATTGATTTATTATTAAGCTTGATATTTTATACATGATTACTGATCGATACATGATTATCAACAATCTCAATAATTATTGAAATACTCAAAATGAATGATACGTGATTGATAAGATTGACATTGTTAGATGTCTCAAAAATATGAATTGTAATATAAAGATTAACTACCTTTGGAACACAAACCAACTGGTTTGATAGGATTAATGGTTATGCAAAATTTCAATTTAGCTTTTTGAAATTAGTATTTTATTTGAATTACTATTAATTCTTCTTTAGGATTTTTTTCTTTCTATTATTGATAGTCATGTAACTAATATCATTTTAAAAGTCTTATAAAGTATTACGTTTACCAAAACCTCAGATTTGAGGGTAAAAAGGTACTAGCACGGATTTTGGTTTCTAGCCACTCAGTTAGATATAGAAATGGAGTAGGTTCGGCTAATGTCATTCCAATGGCGGGACATGCTCACAAATAGAAGATTTGTGCTGAGGAAAGGTATGATTCTTAAGGCTTACTTATGTCGTTGCGGTTATTTGTAGATTCAGATTTATCCGCATTCCTTATTGATTAAACGCAGTAGTGCATTTCTGGTTATACAGAATCATGTTTACTGTACTATACATTTCCATATTTTTTATGCTTCTTCATCCAAATTAAAGAATATTATTTCATTTAATTATTATTTCAACTCGGTATTGCTGCAAAGATTTTAAGACGTGACACAACATTAAAGTCAGTATTATGATATTTTCTACATTATGGAAAATTACGATATTTTCTACAGTTATAAAAGAAAAGTTTTCTTAGTTTTCAAAGTTAAAGATTTAATTTATATTTCAAGAAATTATTTCGAAACGCTTATTCCTACGCTTTAAAGTGCGTCTGCGTCACGTTTCAGAGTTTTATATCTAGAAGTTTGTTTATTGTATTTATCTCTCCTAATTATAAAGGGTAATATATACATATATATATACATACATATATATATATATATATACATACATATATATACATACATATATATACATATATATATACATATATATATA
>JAOUZG010017227.1:2597761-2609359 GCA_026289955.1 Argiope argentata
CCAAAGATTCAACTGAGATACTTCATGTGTCACATTATCTTCCATAACCACTTTTTACAAGAGGGCACATTTACACACATTACTTAGAGATAGAACACAGAAGAAGAACAACATGGCAGAACCGGGACTCAAACCCAGGTCTCTAAGAACACTGGGAAAAACGAAATCCCTGTGCAATATGCTAAGCCGATTGAATTATTATTTTCCTGAAACCTAATGGGAAGAATTTAAAGTTTTATGGATAGTTAATTCAATGCATAGTTAAGTGAAGACTGTTACTTATTTTATTATTTTGGTATTTATGAGTGTACTGTAAAATTTAGCATTCCGGATAAATTGGTACTAATTTACATAGATAATCTGTTTTTTTTTTCTTTTTTTTGTTGGTATTACGGCCTTTATCTCAATGAATCGAATACAGTGACAAAAGTTTAATTTAAGCATAACTTTTTTTTAAATATTTCTATCTCATTTAAGAAACTGTTTCATTTGGTGTAGCTATTTAAAAAATCGTTTTGGCTGTATATTTGTTGTTTTCGTGTTAATAAAAGTCGTCGTCTGTCACTAAAGTACAATAATTTCGTGGACCAACAAATTAAAAAGAATCCCGATAGAAGAGTAAATCCGCACCAATATTTACTGAATGCTGAAAGACTATATTTTTTCAAAACAGAATGCTTGCCTTTTAGCATGTCCGTTCTGATCATTAATATTTGACAATTTTTCAATCCATATATATTATGATTTTTAATGCAAATATATATAAATCTGTTTTTATTAATCTGCTTTTATAAATTTTAATTATTGTACTTATGCATCATACCGTCCAATTTTATCACCAAATTTAAAGCCAATGAATTGCTAACCGCTAATGAAGCCAATGAATTGCTAAACCGCTAATTATGGCAATCCTGCAATCCGTTGATCTTTATCGCCAAAATTATATCTGTCTCCAATGAGTTACTAAATCGTTGGCGATCGTTGGCGAAGACAGTATAATAGGTAAGTACCAAAAGTACTCTAATGATTATTTCGTTTAATTTGTATGCAAAGAATCTGTTCAATTGTATTCCGAAGAAATGCTTCTTTATCATTACACGAATATCTTAAATTCCATTTGTAATGAGCCAGCACATATCACATTTTTATCATGTCATAATAAATTATTATTAAATGACAAATGATAATCACTTCATCGGCTTTTTAATCTTAACAGATAAATCTTTATTTCATGAGTAATCAAAGTTTTTTTTGCATTATACTTTATAAATATTAAATGCGTTGGCATCTTCAACGAAATAATGAATCTAAGAGCACTAATTTCTATAAATTGAATTAAAACAATTTATTCGCCACTGAAAACTAAGGAACAAATAATTTGACATGATTAATTCAATAAATTTGGATTAATTAATTATATTTGACTTCCATTATTTGACGTAATTAAAGTTTTGATTGACATGCTTAATTTAATTTTCATTGACAACATTAATTTATGGAGAGATTAATTGATTTAAAGGAATATTTTTGCTGATCATAGAGTGATAAAAACCACAATTACATATATATAGAAATAAATTATTATTGTTACCTTTTTATACACTATTATGTAGTTTTAATAGACTTTTTAAAAATTTAGAATCATGTGATTTTAATTTTATTTTATGTCAATTTAATTTTATTTGAATTCATTCATTCCTTTATTCATTAAAAATTGAGATTTAATCAAAAATTAATTAATTATTTTTTAATTTTAGGACAGTTTACTAATTTTTCTCTTAAAATAAAATAATTATGCATTTTAATGATTAATTTAAACAAGTATGCATTTTTTTCATCAGTTTTTCCTCAAGTACCTCATTATATACTCCACAAACGTCAATATGGTTTTTCTTTCTGCCGTTGATATTCAATTTCTTTATTCTTTTATGATATTAGGAACAAAATGTCACAAAAGTGCATTAATTTGCTGTTACTATCTCTCTTAGAGCTAATGTGAGATAACTAGGATAGATTGAGTCAACCTTTCCTCTCCAAGTTAGCCTTATTTGACTATATCTTTAGCTATGCTTTTAAAAGCACAAATTAAAAATATTTTCAATTAAATTAAGTTTAAGGAATTTTTCCTTTTAAGAAATCTCTTGAGTATGTGATGTGGAAATAGGGAGTATGTTATCAGATCAAGAATTGTCCTCGTTATTTAATAGTGTTCAAAGGTAGAAGGCCCATCATAAAAATAGCTTCTGAGATTGATTACGAATGAGACATTAACATAATTACATAAATAAAGAAAAACTAAATCCTCCTAAAAATAGCACATTATAGTCCATGTCATCAGGCAATGCTTTATCTGAAGCGCAGAAATTATTACACTACAAGTTAATAGTTTATGTTCTTCAGTAACATCTTCCATTAATAATACAATTATAACATGTGTGCTGCATCTTTGAGAAAAAAAAAGAAAACAACAATGTAATACTTCAACTTATGCGAGCTCAAAATTACACTCTTGAATTACATTGAAATATAACTTACATCCACATAGATAGAAAGGTAGCCGCTTAGATAGAAATTTTATGAGCACATTTCTTTGCCCATCAATATTAGAAGATGAAGTTTTTATTTACAGCGTGCCACTTTTTTGACTTTTCTTCTACTTTTCCTACTCTACATTTCTCTACTTCTAAAATCAAAATTATATTTTCTGCTATTAGACTAGAGTCTAGTCCTTGTATAACATATAATTTTTTCTTCATAGTCTTCATAGAATTTTTAGGTTGTTGCACTTAAAATATTAAGGATACCTGAAGAATAAATACGTACTATGAAGCTATAATCAGAAACAGCAGCAAGAATTGTTTAAAAAATTTCTTTTTGCTTATTTTGTTCCCATTTTCAGTTGCCATAGTAACTACTTATTTCAATCTCATATAAATAGATATAAAAATTCGTACATTATCTATAAAATTATTATTTTCGTACGCAAATACATAGTACTTAAAGATTTCTATACTTTATGATTAAACAATGAACCTTTTATGAATAAAGATACCGATTTATAATAATTGGAGAGAAGTAAAATAAAATGAATATTTAAATGAATAACATACTGAAAAATGATGTGAAAATAATTTTGCATTTTAATCCAATATTTACATTTTTCAAGTAAATTTCTTAATTTAGTTTTTTGAACTAAATATTAAGCAAAAAAAATCTTAAATGTCTGTATGTTAAGATTCCTTTATAACTGAATAGGTTAATATGTCCCTTGCATATCAGTATCAAAAACATAAAAAATGGCGGCCATAAAAGTTAGCATTTTTCCATAATATACAAAATATCACGCACCAATAAAAACTCAAAGTAATTTTGTAGACATAGTGGTGACGTCTAATATATTGCGATTTTTACTCTGCGCAGTAAATTTGTAATAGTATTCGGCACAGTACTTGCGAAGAACGTGCTCGGATTACTGCATTAGAAAACAGCACACAGGAAACATTAAGTTATTCAAAGTCGTAGACCGTTCGCCGTTTCCCAAACATCACCGGAACGACACGATATTTTAGAATTCTACTTAGAATGCAAATTCAGGAGACAGAACCGTTCGGCGGCAATGGTTAATAGGGATGCGTTCTTGGAGTCAATTCTATTTCATTGAGTTTAAGAGGAATACTCTAAATCCTTTCATTGTATGCTCTCTCATGAGTAAAGAGACTTAAATTTGTACTATAAAATGAAAAAATCTGAAAGGACTTATAAAGAAATGTAAAAATAAAGTGTAGTACATAAATTCAATCGATTTTGAAATTTAATTTCTTTTGTTGAAACTTCGTAATAGAAATGGTAGTTCGTAAGTCATTTTGTATATCATTTCTGGTTCTTTTTACAGTTGTATAAAGGATATACTTCCATGGGGCATACTCTATGGGGGATAACTGGAAGAAATTATAGTCTATTTAAAATGCTTTGCTGATATGGAGGGGAAAATAACTAACTGTAGTATTATACGATTCTATTCGAAATTCTTTTGAGATGGATTTCATTCTTTTGTTCAAACCCTCTACATAATCCAAAATGGTGCTTTTTCTTTGCATAATGAAATGATCCATTTGTCCAATAAAGGTTTCTAATAAAAGAAAAAATCAATTGAATCATGTTTAAAAGTCTCTGCTCAACAATATATAATAAATATGTAGATTCCCTTCTAAATATATGTGATTTATAATTGAATGCAAAAAATATGAAATTTTCGCTCATTGTAGTATAACAAAAGTTAACTCTTGATTCCATATAATTTGTTTTTATATTTGGATTTTCGTCCCACCAAATAAATTAAAAAAGTAAAAAAATTTCCAGTTTTTGGATGCTAGATTATTTTTCAATTTTTAACCAACATTATATACACGCTATCCATATGGACATTTCCATGCATCTAAATGCGATATTCAAAGTGTATGAGAAATAATTGAAATATGATTTATAGTTTTGGTTATCCTAATTCGGTTATGAAATATGATTATCCTAAAATTGGTTATGAAATTTGGTTATCCTAAATGCAGATTTATGTCAATTTTTGTTACTATTTATACAAAGTATGATAGCCTATCAATTTTGAAATTTGCAGGCAATAACACAAAAAGTGCTATAATTTAAATTAAAAAGTTTTTTCTATTTTTCGAATACTAATGCTGTTCTCAGTCAAAATATGGTTTAAAACGAACAAGTCGTCAAAAACATAAAATTAACATTTTGATATTTATTTATGAGTGTTTAAATCCTTCTTAATTAACACAACTCAGCCGGCTGCTCAAATTTCATACTAGTTGGCCAGGTTCTATTTTAAACGAGGGGTGTAAAATGTAAAGAAATGATACCCTTCGTGATAACCCGTTTTATTATCTTCTCTAATAATTTGAAACAAACTTATCTGACAGTACATATTTTTCAGGTCCATTTGGGTCGAATCAGTAGTAAAAGGGTTAACAGTCAAAACGATTGTTAGAAGTCGTGCAATAAATTCACTCTAAAACATATATGATGCTTAAGTAGTGTTCAAAAATCTCATGCAATAAATAAAAAATATTTCTTCCCTATACTACAGAGCACAAAACTCTCGTATTAGTAATACTCAGAATTCGCAAAATTCTGAATATATGGTGTATTCATAGACTTAAAAAGGTCCGCAATCTTACATTCAAGAATAGAAGAATAAACTTTTATTATAGAAAATGCTAATGGACTTGTGGGGATATCGTTTTCTATGCTTTATAAAATCCCTTTCTCAATTTTTTAAAATTCGAAGTAGGACCCTTATACCAAATTTTAATTTATTGAATCCAAAAAAAAAATCAAATTTTATTACTTAGCACTGATGTTATTATTAAAAATAATGGAACAATATATATGAAAATTACTTTTTCTAGGCAAATAAAAAAATTCTCTTCGGTGGAAGAAACTGAAGGTGGGGAACTCACGTTTGTAAGATAATGGATCGCCCTTTTAAAACCCGATCCCAAAAAATGATTCAGTTGTACAAATATTCGCGTTAACTTCTTAGAAACTCAAAAGGCTCTTTTGATACTATAGTGTGGAAATTTAGATGGAGAGAAATTAGAAATTAGGTAAAATGGAGAGGATAAAGTGATAAAAAGCATAATCTCCTATCAATTTAGATAAGAGATGGTAAGATTTCATTTCGAGACCCGATTCCACCAAGGAACCATCACGTTAAATCCATAAGGACCAAACGTCCTCTACCTGGTGGGGTGGGGAGAGGAGGTGCCATCTGAGATACCATCCTCGTCCTCTGATCATGGTTCAAAATTCCATGTCCAACCCAAAATAACCCTAGTATTGCTATTACAATGGGACGTAAATATAACTAAAGTAAGATATGAGATAATATTGAAAATATAAACTGAACATACTTCAAATGAAACCCTCCTCAAGGAAAAGGTAATTCTCCAGTAGCTTCTGAAATATGCTTGTACCAACCAGATTTAATCTTTTTTATCCCATACCTTAACAATTTTTCTTAAATAATAGAGATATTATTAGTGCTTTTACGGCTTCGTTGATAAATAGAAAATTCATTGTATCAGGAGATTTTTAAAAAAAACCCGAGTTCATTTTCTGATACCTTCATACATCTTAAATATTGGAACGGTCATATACTTAATGTTTGATGGAATAATAGTCCCTTAATCAAGGAACTTACGCAAAATCCGAATGACATGATATATCTTATTTGGACCATTTATTTAAATTTACATTCCCTTCATCATGTAAAGAAAATTTTAGATACTGAAATTTTAGACTTTAAGTCATTTTTCATTTTAAATTAATACTTGAAGTTACTTGCAGATTAAAAAATAGCTATTTTGTTATTCAATACGCTTGTCCAGCATGACATTGTATACGAAGGGAATAACTGACTTTGCACTGGAATAATATCAAAATATCAAAATTATGATGCTGATTACAGTGGAGACATTCTAAGAGGAAAAAAATTAAATTCCGATATGTTTTCCAAACAGTTTTCTCTCAACTTGCGCGATTCAGTGTTACAATAATCCTGCAAAATGAATAGCATCATGGGAAATCATATTATTTTTACTGATATTTTACTGAGTTTCAGGACTATGAAATGAAATTAAAATATTTATGTAATTAAATTTAAAAACTATTTATTGCTGACTTTCTATCACACAGATAGCTCGTCTTCCCCGTGATCTGCGCGTCCCGGTTTCAAGTTCAGGTCATATCATGGTTGTTCTTCCTTGTTTATCTGTGAAGTGAGTGAATGTGTCCCATGTAAAAAGAGGTTGTGAAAGTGAATGTGATAAATGAGTTATCTTCATATCAGCTAGAAGTCAGACTTCTGCCCTCAGGTGCTGAGGGGTTCACACCCTCAGAAGCTACTGCACCACTCCTTCCGATGTAAAGCCCAGACGTCATCATCATTTATTTATTTTAGAAATTACAAGAATCATATGCCAACCTTATTACACCCTTTGTCTAGTGCAGGAGTTCTCAAAAGGTGGGTCGCGCGAGATGTGGAAGAAAAGTTTCAAGAAAATTAATTTATTGCTGTAGTTTTCATTAAAAAAAGAATACACAAAAACACATACAGGTTGGTTTTTGTGTTCTATTAGTTAATAGGATACCTGAGCTTGTTTGGAATGAACCAATTTTTTAATGTCTGGAATGAGCTTTGTAACACACAAAACAATGTCATTTTCCAGTGTCAAACGATTTCTTGAATTTTTTTTTTAAATTTTTCACTATGGATAATCCTTGTTCACAGTTGTAATATGTAGAAAATGGCATCAATGTTTTTAATGCTGTTGTGGACAGCTCTGGTTATTCCTTTCTAATACGTATCCAAAATTTGTCGATATAAGCTTTGTTAAGAGTTACTTTAGCTGACTGATCACTTTAAATTTCTATCAGTTGATCATGATGACGGACACTTGGCTCAGCTTTTATAACGGCTTGCTCACTGAACGGATTGACTATCCACACAACCCCAGTCATATCCTTAACTGGAATGTAATCTGTAAACTGTTCCATAAAAGTTTCGAGATGAGATGATACTAGTAAGGAGAGAGATGAAGTGTCAAGGGATGTGGCGCCTATACCCGACACATACTCTACGAACTCCTTGAGTACGCGTAAAATTTTCAAAATCTCTGTCTAAACTTTAGACAGAATTAAAACTTTGGGGGGGGGTCGCCAAAATACTTAGTCTAAAAAGAGGGTCGAAATGTCTAAAAGTTTGAGAACCCCTGGTCCAGCGTAATAATAAATGTGATTTCTTTCTTGTACGTAATTTGGATTTTGAAGAATTTAGCGTCCTGAAACAACTTTCAAAATGTTCCTAAAGTAAAATAATGATAATTATTTTTGGTTTCTTAGTTCAAAAGATTTTTTAAAATTAAAAATAACGTTTTAATATTTTAAAACTCCTAGTTTAAAGCCCACTTTATAATCTTCTGTTAGAAATAAATATGTGAAAGAGTTTTGAAAATGAAAACACAGTAACTCTTATCAGAATTCTATGTCTAATTACGTAAAAGCCCCGATATATCTTTTTATATCCTTTCACCAGGTGAGACTATAAATATTTTTTTAAAAAAAAAATCAGTGTAAACTCTAAATTCGTTACAAAGTAAGCAATCCTTTATTCATTCCCTGAAGAAAATTTGAAAAGAGCTATTAAAAGCATTATAGGAAAAAAAAAGAAGTATGAAAACTTGAAAACATTCATACAGTTTCCATCTCGACTACAAGAAAAGAAAACAAAACATTTAAAATGATTTTATTCAAATTTTTATTCAGTTCACAGAAACGTAGATTTTCAAGTTAAAAAGACGATACGAAATTCTCGCAATGGCTATTTTATGCAAAGTAAAAGAAGAAAAACAACGATTTTATTGCGCATTTAAACTTTTTAGGGGATTTTCTTTCTGCAGGAAGTCATGTTACTTTTAAGCATCTTTTACCGCATTATGGATTACTATTTTCTTCTGCTATGAATTTAAGCGTAAAGGTAGCAAATATATTACGGCATATTGGTTGTAATGCTATTTCATCGTCTATGTTGTTAAATTTATACTGATTCTTGTCTTCAGATAAACATTTATCAAAGTCTTAAAAAATATATTTTTTCAGGATTGTCGGTTACTTGTGTTTTCATATAACCGCTATGAATTTAAAGAAAAAAGATAAATGCATTATGTGGGAAAATATGCTTTATTTTACGTTTATCCCATTAAAGTCCTTTTGGTTGCGGTTAATCTGATTTGAATCTAAGATTTATTAAACATTCATAAATAAAATAAAATTATAGAAAATCTTTTACATTGTTACAAATGTGGTCCGGTGGAAGAAAAAAAATGCATATTAAAGTTTGAATATGAAAAAAAATATCTCACGAATACTCTTAAATAAAATTCCAGTCAGCAAACCCATGAGAAATATTCATAAAGCCCATGGATTTTAAAATCACAGGCATGCAGTACATGCCATTATATAACAAAAGGTGAATTTAGATAAGATGTAGAGTGAAAAAAGAATATAGTTCAAAATTTAAAAATGGAAGAGAAGATGGCACTTATTTTTTAAAGTTTCCTAACTAACAATGATATGGAATTAAAAAAAATAGAATAGCAAGTTCTGGTACTTAAGTATTAGACCGTCTTCGCCAACGGTTTAGTAACTCATTGGCGACGGATTTAAATTTGGCGATAAAGATCAACGGGTTACACTATTGCTGGATTGCTATAATTGGCGATTTAGCAACTCATTGGCGACTACTTCAAATTTGGCGAGAAAGTTGGACGGTATAATTCGTAAGTACCGAGAAGATTCATTCCATTAATATTTTAGAAAATAAAATTCCAGAAAGCAAACCCAGGAGAGATATAAATAAAGTACAGCAGTCGTAGAACTGAACACCAGAGCCATACAGTGAATGTGTCATCATACAATAAAAGATGGATGCAGGTACAATGTTAAATAAAAGGTGAATATAGTTTAATATCTAAATACGGAGAAGTAGCTTTATTCCACAAGAAAATAGAATTCCAGGTATACTATCCATGGGAAATATACATAAAACAAGACACTTGAGGAATACAATATCACAAGCCCAATATATAACAATGATAAACAATAATTTTCACTATATAACAATAGCGGTTCTATCAAAAGGGTTTTGCTTCACAATTCAATAGCTATCCTTGACTATAATATAGAAATAAAAAAGACAAAGCTGAAGTAATTTTATTGTTGCTGTTTTAGGCTGAAGTTTCCCGACATTCATTTAACGTTCCGAAGTATATAAACTTATAGAATTTCGACCAGGTCATGTTAGTTAATAAAAATAGGCAAATAGAAATTTCTACTGTAATTTTAACAAGATTCTATATTAAAAATATTGTGCAAATAATTTTCTCTAAATCACATTGATTAAAATGTACAAAACAAAAAGAACTATGAAGCTTCTTTTTTCCCCCATATATTTATAATTTCCTTCCAGACTTTCCCTAATGGCAAAAGGCTTTAAAAAATATCAATATTTATTGTTAAGAATTTAATTAAGTTTCTAGATTAATTATAATTTTGATAGCTAAATAGAAATTAAATTTAGTTAAAACTTGATGGAAAGAACAAATTTTGAAAGTTTCTGTGGTAAAATTATTTATTCTTTAGGCCAAATTACTAATTTATTTTCAAACATGGTCGATATAAAGCATTTTTTTCCCAAAAAATTTATTCCTTTCATTCTAAAATCTTTACTTTAAAAAAATAATTTTTCAGAGAAAATATGAACACAATATATGACCTAACGTTTATATTTAAAAAACTAAATAAAATATTTCCTTCTCTAAAAGGTGAACACGAATACTTTTGAACTGAGGCCATTTTTTCCCTTGAATTAATACCCTAAGAGAAAATACCTCCATTCGAGAAAAACATTGTAATAAGTGCACGATTAATTGCACGTATCAAACGTTTATACCAAACAAATTAATTTAAAACCTTCAAATATTTTAGAATTTTTATCCACTCTATCATCATTTTCTACCAAAATTTTTACAATCACTTTTAACAAATTTTTCAGATAAAATATGAATAAAATATTACATGATTTAAAGTTTACATTTAAAGGTAAAAACCTAATTAAAATACTTCCTTCGAAAAAGACAAAAAGAATATCTTTTAAACTGAAACCATTTTTTTTACCTTGAAATTAATAACCTTTGCAGGAAATACCTCCATTCAGGAGAAACAGTGTAATAAGTTTAGGATTGATTGCCCGTATCAAGTGTTTCGGCCGGACAAATTAATTTAACGGCTTCAAAAACTTCAAATGTATAAGCGGATGAATAATACTTATTATTCTAAAGGGAATAACTTGACTCGAATAATAAATGATTTTCAATCTACATAATTAAACAACCTAGATTAAGCCTTCCTTCCGTAAGAGGGAGACGGTTTCAGTTAGCATGCTGGATATTGCGGAAAATGAGCATTAAATATTGATAAAGCATCTTAGGTTAAAGTGTAATGCTTCTTTGAGAAAGGTTTATTGTTTATAAATGGCTTCAATTTGTTAAAAAGTGTGAAGCGTAATTTTTTTTATCTTCTCAACAATTCGATGTTTTTTGATGTTTAGTAAATGCATGTGTAAATGCAGAGATGAATGTGTTTATGTTATTTTTATTATGCAAATTACTTCTTTGCATTAAGGTAAGTTATTTTTAATAGGGTAAGTTACTTTTTAGTTACTTTTATGTATTAATTTCAAGTTACTTTTTTGTAATAAAGCAAGTTACTTTTTATAATTATACAAGTTGCTTTTTTGTAGTAAAGCAAGTTATTTTTTGTAATGATGCAAGTTATTTTTTGTAATGATGCAAATTACTTTTTTGTAATGGTGCAATATACTTTTCTGTTATAATGCAAGTTACTTTTTTGTAATAATGAAAGTTACTTTTTTGTAATAATACAAGTTACTTTTTCAATAATTTGAGTTACTTTTTTTGTAATAATACAAGTTACTTTTTCAATAATTTGAGTTACTTTTTT
>JAOUZG010017227.1:2609369-2625289 GCA_026289955.1 Argiope argentata
TTTGTAATAATACAAGTTACTTTTTCAATAATTTGAGTTACTTTTTTGTAATTTTTATCCGATATTGAAGAAATTTGGTAGTTAATTTGCAAAACTAAAAAGAGAGCTGCACTTTATCTTTTTATAGTTTAAGTATTAAAAAAATCATCTATTTAAAATAAACCAAATTTTTTTTGGGTTTTCTTGTTGCTTTTAAGTTTTGCAAGAGTATTTCAGAAAATAATGTAGAAATCACTTTTAGTAAACCATCTAAATGTAATTTTTACTTTATTTTAAAACTCAAAAAATTGAAATTTCGATTTCCACACTATTCCGCATTTTAATTTTAAGAACTTTTTTAAAGTTTAGTTTTGTATCTAATCTCAATGGCTCAATTAATAAAACAAAATGCAATGAAATTTTGTTTTATAATATTCAGTCACGTGTTTTTGAAAATACAAAAATTTAGGTAAAAATTGCTTATTTTTAAGTAAAATACAAAGTAAAATTTTTGTTTTCAATTTTATTTCAATGTTGCTTATTTTGATTACGAAATAGTTTCTAATAGGATGAAATTTATCTTTGTATTATCTTCAGGCAACTTTTTGAACTTTTAAATGAATGCACTCACATTAAAATTTTAAAAGCATGGAATATCAATATATAGTTGAAATATTGTTGGTTGTTGGAGGCATCTAGTTAGTCAATATTTTTTAGTTCTTGTTCTGACAAAAATTATAGATATTTTGTCTAATTCTGTTTTTAGAACCTTACTTCTAAATTGGCTAATAAAATGAATTAATTATATGTGGTGGAAAGTTAAAGGAATTGCTTATTTCTAAGAATTTTTTTGTATATATATTTGAATTGAAGGGTATATCTGTATACGGAAAAATACCGAAATCTTTAAAATTTACATTAAAAATTTTAATGAGTTTCCCTGCTTTTAATATGCATGCCCCTGTAAAAGAATTCTGACTAAGAGTATGACTTTAGCTACACACTCATCACAGTCGCTTGTATTGTCTCTTTTTACTAGGGGGCATAATCATATATCTAACATATAGCACACAGAATAATAACCATGCCCGAACCGGGACTCAAACCCGGGACTCTCAGAACTCGAGGAAGACATGCTACCTATGTGCCAGAAAGCCGGCCTTCTATGTCCTCTATCAGCTGTAATAGATGTAACTACGTGACCTCACTTGCTAAATACCTTGTGTAGAGATCATGTCGAAAATCTTCTGCTTTAAAACTGCTGTGCGTGCTCTGTTTTTCTGACTTGCAAAAACTACCTCTGTTGGACATATGAGTTGGATTAAAGATTTTGAGTCATTTAAATGTGAGAAATTCTTAAAGCTCTTTTAATATATTAATGCAAATCGCAAACTTTTCCACACAATATTATTTTTGCTATGATTTCTATTTGAAATTTACAAGAATTTATGACTTACTCTGTATTATTTGTTTTAAATAATAACTTATTCATAAATAATCGTCAAATATTCATTTGCATTAAAGCCGAAAGCATCTTTAAATTATGAGTAATTTTGACCTTTCAGAAAAACTATTTTACTTCAAAAAAAATCCTACAATAGGTATGTTCTAATATAATATATAGATCAATAATTCAGTCTGAATATTAATTTATGAAACTAAATAAATATATATATATATATTAAAATGATATACGTTGATTCATACGGAAGCCAGTATTTTAGTACCTAAGATAACATTGATTTGATTAAAAATATAACAAATGTTTCAACTAAATAATTTATGCATATTTATGCACTCTATTTACAGGCACTATTTGTTTGACAGAAAGTGGATTGATTACGTCTTACATCATCATCCACCAGGCTTGTAGATAAAAAAAACTTTATGCATGTCTGCTTTCTTCAATTTCTCAAACCCAGTCACTGAATATTTCAAAATGCTCTCGATCAATCTTCATCTATCTCAATTTTGATTGTTGTTTTTGATAAAAACTTTTTAATATAAATAATAAATGTCTTAAATATTATTGATATTACTCTTTTTGTTTATATTTGCAGTTTACTACAACTGCGCCTATTTTTAGTCAAAAACTGACGCTCTTTTAAATTCATTCTTGAAAGAAATATGATATACGCGTCTTAAAGATTTAATATTTCTTAACTCCTAAGAAATACGTCCAACAAAACTCCGTGTATCAATAAGAAGGGTTAGCTGGAAATGGAAAGATATATACGAGACAGTTGATATTTATAAATGGAGCTCTAAGTCGTCTAGAGGGAGTTGACGTTTCTAGATAATAAGTCATCTGTTTTTCAAATGTGCCCGTTATCATCATTATTCAAAAATTATGAGATCTAATTTAACTTTAACATGGAATTAGTAGTCATCAGAACAAGTCTTCAAAAATAACCAGAACGCAAAAATTTAGACCAATTCTCTCTAAGAACTTTTATATTTAAGTCTACAAATATCTTTTGGACTCCCGGTTTGCTTTTGAATTATATATGAAAAGCTAGATCAAACTATACTTCTAAAATACCAATTAAACTTTCCGTACTAACTGTACACCAAAGGTTAAAATTTTTCGTGGTTTATTTTGCTTTAATCATAATGTGATAATAGCACATGATGTTTTTATCAAAATGTAATAAACACAGTTATTCATGCCACGTGCTCCCATACATTTTTGAGGCTCTCTATATGTTAATGAAATCCCCATCCGATACCTTGTCCATATGATAGCAAAACAAAAGAACTCAGAAAAAATGTAAATGGTTCAAAGAAAGTATATATTTTAATGTATTAATTGCCTTGACTCTTATGGTATTCACACCTATGAGTCACATAGTTGTGATGACCTGATTAGTTCTAATTAATATAATTTTAATTCTAACTAAAATCTAATTAAGTGGCTCCTTTTATTTACTACAGTTAATATATAACAAAGAAATTGTCTTCTAATTAAATAGATTATCTAAAGTAAAGATATAAAAGCAGGTACTTTTCCATCAGCTGAGAGCCAGAGAAAAACCGCCAAATAATGTAGAATTCCGCCATATTTCTTTGGCGGAATTCACTAGCGCCCGACTAACGAAAAAGCTCCCAAAAATAATGACAACAAAGTGTTGAAATCTAAAGCCAGACTCAGTAAGATATTAACAATCATTCTTTAGATTTCAATCTCGCCTTAAAGAACCATTAATTAATAGCTTTTTCTCTATTACGGTAAACAGATAGCAAAGAAATGGTCATCTAGTTAGATGCATAATCCGATATATAAGCGTAAAGACTATTACAGCAAAATGTTGATATTTACAGCCAGATTCAGTTTACAATCAACAACATTTTATATAAATCCTCTCATTTATCTTCAGAGATCAACTTAAATAATAAGTATACGATAGGACTGAATACAATCGTTTATTTTATAAAACTGATTACCGTTGAGGTAATTTTTCGTCAGCTGAACGCCAACAAAAAAATTGCTAATTTGGCGAAATTCTACATTATTTGGCGGTTTTTCGCTTCCAAATCAATGTAAAAAAGTTGGTGGAATTATACATTTGGCGATTTTTTGCTGGCGCCCGGCTGACGGAGAACTATCAAAGTTTCTGAGTCAGAACATCTTGGTACACATTTATTTAATTAAATTACTCTTTCTCTTCTATGGTTAACAAAGAAATAGTCATTTAATTAGCGAGATAATCTGAAATATTAGTGTTAAGACCATGGCAGCCGAGGGCTGTAATTTAAATTTATTCAGTTAGAAATTAATAAAATGTAATAGCCGTTACATCTCAATACGGCACGCAAGGTTTGTTGGACAGTATACGAGAAAGTTTTGGGGAGAACACTCACTCTGGTTTTTTTGAAAATGATTTCCAGTGTCTTGACTAACTTATTGAGAAGTTTCTTAAAACTCACTGAGTTTTAAGACCTTGCAAATCACTACATTATTATTGGCACAGAAAGAATCTCGGTTTCATACAATTCAAATTTACTTAGACTGATTGATAAACTTTCATGATATTCAGTTCTCTTCCTTCCAATTACTAATAATTATTAATTATCTGCCTAATTACTTATATATGTCACTTTAAATGTTTATTTATTCCAATGTGAAATATTTTTTTTAATATTTTGATCTCTCAGCATTTTACACAAATTATATCTGAAATATGAAAATCTGAGTGGTTAAATGTACCAAATCAATTGATTATCATAATGCAGATGAATTACTGAAAACTAAATATATTGAATCAATCAAATCATCAATTGATACATTTATCTGAAAATTTAAATTTCATTCTTGGAAGTTTCATTTTTATTGAAATTAATGGCATATTTCTATCCTGCAGTACATGCAAAGAGAATCACTGAATAACATTTAAGACATTTAAAACATATTTACAAATATTCCATTTTTATCATATATACAATTTTCTACCATTTGGGAGTAGCACAATTATTAAAATAGTTTTGAAATATATCTTTAAGCTCCAATGACACGTGCAAAATATGCAATTTAAGGCAAAAATTCCAAATTTATTTTGCACTTCTCTTTACACTAGAAACTTAGATACCTTGTCAAATTATTTGAAAGAATTTAATAAGTTATTCTGTAGCCGATCAAAATGATTTGAGCCCATTCGCAAGAGTTAGATATAAATATGGAATTAATATTTATCTATGATTTTGTAGAAAATATCCATTATTTAAAATACGAGATTTATAAACAGTTAAATATGATAGTTTAGAATACGAATTTAAAATTGCACATAGATTATTTTTTTAAAAAAAATATAGTTTAGTTTAAAAAGGACCTAGCAAATTCTATTTTAAAAAATACATTTTTTTTCATTTCTTTATTATGAAATTGAGAAATACTTTTCGGATATATATGGAACCCATTTTCTTAATTTACTGTTAATCCCAAATATCATTTTCTGTTCCGGGATTTTATTTATTCTAATCATAGCATTTTTGGTGCCTTTAAGATTCAATTTTTAAATAATGTACAAATGTATGTATGTACCAGTAGTATTCCTTAGTGATGTTGTTGTAGTTTGTATTTACGTTTACCAATTTTACTCGCATCTTATTTCAATCTCCCAAATTCAAAGAGAGAATAATTGTTTTCCCCCTATAATAACTCTTTGGGGTGGAAACAGACAAAATAGGACGTCAAGTTATTAAAATTCAGTAACCTAATATAATATTGTTCAGTAACTTAATTCATTATTTCAGTAACTCGATTGTTAAATATAAACGACAAATATATAATATACAAAACATAGATAACACGCCAGAAAAAAGCATTTAAATGTTCAATATTATACAACACTGATTCTCTGTCTCTGATATACAAGCGACATAAATACAGTAAGTTTGCTGAATGGTACTGACGCACTTCAATCAAATATTCATCAAAATAAATGCAGCATTTTTTGTTTTATCACTTTTTTACTTTCAATAAAATAAGTCAATACCGGGTGAAAAATATATTTAACCCTTTGCATACACGGAAAGATAATTCGATGCATAATTATTCACTCAATACATCACCCTGAGTATTAAACAAAAAGTAAATACATGCGGCGGTTTTAAGTCGAAATTCCCTTAAAAATGAACTGACATTCTATAGGTAGCTTTAACAAATAAGATTAAAATAAATAAAATACCAAAATGTTGCATCTTTTTAAATGGAGGTTGATATTAGACATTCGACTGCAAAGGGTTAAAAATAAGTCGGGTTTGTTGGCATCAAAATTCAAATTAAGTTATATCATATAAGAAAGTTTTAGAGGACCATCATTTTGGTAATCCTCGACAAATCACATAAATGCTACAAAACTATGTATTATCTTTATAATCCATAAATAAAAAAAGCAAACATAAGAAAGAGGCAAACACAAAGTAGTTGAAAAATGTAAAATTAATTGTACTGGAAATATTGCGTGATGATGGAAAAAAATACTATATTCTTCCATGAGTAAACTAGGCATATTAAAAATTCTTTTAACCGTTTTTTTAACCGATAGTACTTTAAAGTAGTGTTTAAATAGGACTGATATCTTCTTAATATGACCATTTTTTCATAACAATATTTGAAAAAACACAAAGAATACATTTCCAATAAAATGCATTAGCAGCATTAATTTCCAATATTACTAAAAATAATATTAAAAGTCCTTTATTATCAATTTAATTAATAAAATTATTTTAAGTAATAAAAAAGTGTTTTTCTATTCTTCCTTGGTTTATACTAAACTAAAGCTTAACTAATGGTTCAAAAATAAATTTGAATAACTGGTAAAATAATTAGATAAATAAAGGCTTAAATTATGTCAGCAATACTAATGTAAATATTCGCAAACTTTCGTTTATGCACTTACCTTCTTGACACTCAAAGGATCCTAACGAGCTTCTTGCTTCCTCCTCTGTGTACCATTCCAATCAAAACAAATCAAGTTCGAGAAAGTTTGATCAAAAAGCAATCAGGCCGGCTCCCACAGAAGTCCACACCGAAGCGAAGACAATCCCATAAACACAAACGCCCCAATCGATGGATGTATCAACGATATCAATAAACCGAACTGCCCCGTCAGAAGACTTCCCTCGCCGAATGAGTCAACTGAAGCACATGATGCGAAGTGAAGATGGAGCTGAAAGACCCCTCTGCTACTCCCTCAGAGTGCCGACGACACAATGATCGTTTGGTCGCCGTGAATCGTCTGAAGACGGGGGCGCTCGATGCTCAGAGCACCCCCTTTTAACGATGCCATCTCTTTTACGCAGAGCGGAGGAAGTTTGAATGAAAGTTTCTCTTTCTTTCTTTTTTATGACGAAAGGGGTCGGGAGAGAACGAAGTATCTTTTTCAAAGATAGCTTTTAGTGGAATGTCAGAAATTTAAAATATATTAACACATTCTGGAATAAATTATCGATTCATTCGAAAGCAGTCAAAACTTTTTATCGCTTATTAATATTAATAAAAGGCTTATATCATGAAATACGCATCAGTCAAATGTTTTTAAACCAAAACTTGTAAAACTTTAAGATAATAATTACGAAAAAAATGTTGAATCATAATAGTAATATTACCATTTTACGGTAGAAAAAGTAATTCGATGCATAATTATTCATCTAATACATGGACCTGTTTATTACACCAAAAAACAAATACATGCAACTGCTTTAAGTTGAGTGTCTCTAAAAAATAAATCTGTATCATTTTAACTTTCTATAGACGTTTTTAAGAATTAAAATTTTAAAAAGGGAATAAATAAAATGTCAAAATGATGCACATTCTTGAATGGTGGCTGAGAGTAGGCATACGACCGCAAAGGGTTAAATATTCAGTATAGAATGTTAAATAATTTAAATAATTATTATACTAAAACCCAAGTTAAAGAATATTGAGCGTTTATGTACTAAATAAAAAAAATCATGGTAAGATAGTGTTTCAAATCGTGAAAATTCAAAGTTCAAAATCCATTTTCTCGTATGATTAATTAGTAAAAAAGTCAATCAACTTTTCTAAAGTCAAAAGTCTTACGTTCTGTTGTAGTTTGAGATCAAGTGTCATGCCCGTCATCCAATATAGATTCGGAATTATAAGTTTCATTCAAGCCTTCAAAACGCCCATTCGTGCTTCTTCAAAAAAAAGCTTATTAACCACTTCGCATGCAATGACGTGTTTGACACGCGCATCTAATGACTGAATTTTTAGTTTCAAGTCTGAAACCAAGCCACAGAATTAAGTATTTAAATACGAAAAAATCAATATGAAACGATTTGGTAGCCCAAATGCTCCATATATTATTTTTTAAAAAATCAAATTAACAATAAATTACCAAAAACAGGGTGAGTTATTTAATTAGAAGGTTCAATTAATTCGTATAGCAAGTGGTTAAATTCAACTATTAAGTTATAAAATTTGATTTATTAAAACTAACCGCTTTTGGAAATTAACTGATGTATCCAGAAGGGTGATAGTTTCTAATTTTAATTAAAATATTTATTCATATCTTAAAGCTCATTATTTCTTCAATAACGTGTTTTTTAATCTTGCAATTGCGTCAAATATAAACAAGTTTCAATAGTTTATTCTGTTCATTAACCATGATATAATTCATGATAAAATTTTATTAAATTGTCATAGCAGTTTTACAAATTATATTTCTCTGAAATTTGCACGATATTATATTTACACCACGCTAATTTATTTTACTAATCCTAATGCAAACTACGCATATAATTAGCCACATTTTCCTTTTCACCTACTTGCGAGAATTTCAGAAACGGAAATGAGAATTTATCTTATAAGTAAGCAAGTTCTTGTTTTCCCTGTGGGTAATATAATATTGCCGGATCAAGCACTCTCCATCAAACGCAACAATGAATACTTATAAAAGAAAACGTAAAGGCATTGACTTTCCGTATTGGAAATCTTTTTAGGCATTGGGTCCAAATCTTTGACCAATTAATTACCTGGCTATAAATTTTCTTTGTGGCTTCTTAGGTTTCAGAAATGGAATAAAATCAATCGATTAAACATTTAATAAAGAATTGAATGAATTTAATCAACAATTATTGGAACTTATGCTAATAACATTTTTAAAACTTTTCAAAACTCAGAATAGTATTTCCCAGCAATTTTGTAATAGAAAAAGAAAAATACATTGCAAAAGGGTATAAAAATAAATAATTAAATAAAATGTATAGAAGATATCGTAGAATGGGGTGAAAGTGCATATTCTTTTTACTATAATATATAAAAATGAATTTTCGTTTTTTCGTATTTTATACTCTGCCGTACAATTCATTCGGCTGTATTAGAAATTTACCAACTTATTGATTACACTTACATATTAGTTATAGACGTAGTACTATAATTAACATTTATTTTAGATACAACATAAATACAAAAAAAAACCTTTTATTCGTTTCTATGATTCAACATTATTTTTAAATTTATAATCGGCAAAAGACAAGCATTAAACAGCAAATAGCATGTGTTTTTTAACCCCTTTGGTTTATTTTCCTTTCTATCTAATGAGATGACATTTTCTGTTTTGGGAATATTTTCTTATTTTGATTCAAATGGAAATCCATGGAATACTTGGCTTATCTGCGTATTCGAAGTCATTTTACTATTGAATTATAATTGTTCTGAATGATTTATTTTTTGTTTACAACTATCAAAATTCGATAAATCGATGCACGTACGGCGCACGGGCAAACCGGTTAAGGGGTTAATCAAGCATACTAAGGACATTCAAAGAGTAAGTTATTGTCAAAAATTAGGTCATAAACACTTTATTGACAAATCCTTCACAATGCAACTTAACACACATATTAGTATACTATTTCTCTATATAATCTAATAGTCACTGGAGACATTTGTCAGAACATACCACTAATTATTCGATGGCCTGACTTCAGAAAATAGCTCCTTGTTCCTGCATCCAGCTTAGAACTTGGTCATCATCAGATTTAAAGGAAAGGCCATTTCCAAAGGATATTGGCAAATCCAGTGCAATGTGTGCGAAGTTCCCTCTGCGATTGAGGAGAATAAAGTCTTCCAAATACTAAAACTATGTCTCATATGCTTACTGTTGTTAACTTTCCTTGCCTTTCCATATTGGTTAAGTTTATGCGACCGACTTCGAACTGCTGGCACCATTTTACAATAGCTAGACGTCACATTGCAGTGGCCAATACACGGCCAATATTTCCTAATGAATCTTGTACTTGTTATCCCATTATATTCCGATCGTGTCTCTGACTCACTATCTAAAATTGTGCATCATTTTGACGTTTTATTCATTTATTTTTCAAATTTAATTCTTAAAATCGCCTACATAATGGTTGAGATGATTAATTTTTCAAAAGAATTCGACTTAAAAGAATTATATATATTTTTTTCGTAGCAATTAACAAATCTTTGTATTAGGTGAATAATTTTGCATCTAATTATTTTTCGGACTGTAAAGAGTTAAACCTTTTTCCCACAAAAAATGTATTGTTCGCGTTTTTGAACATTGGAGTAAGTTTAGAGCAGATGCGCAATTTTTAATCGTACAACGTAACAACGGTTTTCATCATCCGAATGAAATTGCTACCATTGTTTATTCGTGCAATTCAATTATCGTTTGCTCAAGCCTAGCTCTTACTTCGGCACGATGGTGGGGGGAAGGAGTATAGCTTTTTTTCTGAGCACAATTTGTGTATTATAAAAAAGTTAATTATCCTCGATTCCAATCAATGCGAGTAAAATGAAAGCGGAAATATTTAGATCAATCACTAATTTTCTTCATTTTTGTTAATGAATAGTCGCACACACAAGATATTATTATTCAATGGCTACGCTCAGCGGAAAATCTCTCTTATTTTCCAGGGCTTATCTCACTCATACAAAAAATTATTATTATCGATGCTGATAAAGTCATACCACACTCTCCGATCCCCCCCAAAGGACATGGAATAAACCATAAAACTGACTGACTGGACCGCCGCAATAGCAACACTAATGAATTGTGGCTGATTCCTAAGAGTCATTACCGGCCGTAAGGACCCTTCCCATAGGATGCTCGTCCGCCATCAAGGGGAGGAAAGTAACCACCACCTATTTATGTAACCTCCACGGTGTCGAGATCCAACCTAAAGGCAGGGAGCATCTCATTCTCATTACCATGCCCCCTCCCTGGGAATTCGATGCATATAAAGAGATAAAGATGGCACACACACACGCGAAGCAAGAAACAAGCCCTTGTATATTGAATAATTATGCATCGAATTACTTTTCCGAGTGGAAAGGGTTAACTATGAAAGGATGTAATGATATAGACTAGCAAGATTAAAATAACATTTATTCTTTTAAAATACCTTAGAAAATCTGTAGTTTCACGCAAGCAAATTGTTTTTGATCTGATATTTTCTCCATCAAGAAAGGATAATAATGACATAGCCAGCGTCTTGGTTTAGGGATATAAACGATATTTCAGTTATGCAAGCGTATATCTGCCACCAAAAAATCTGTCGCTTAGTATATCTACCAGTCGAGCGCATAGAAATGAGCAAATTTGAGCTTTTCAAATAAAGGAAGAACGACAAATTACGAAATGCAAATTCACGTGCTTCATAATCGTGATTAATATGCGGGAAGAATAGACAGACAACGTTTATGTGCTAACCGATCACGCGCATTGTAATTCTAAGACCAACATGCGGCAAGAATCGAGGCAACTGCTCTTAACGGAAAGTCAAATGGAGCAAATGTCCTCATCACAAACATTTCCATTACACGCACCGACATGCCTTACGATATCAAACGATGCAATCTCCATTCGACTTGTATTCTCGATGATCATTAACAAAGTGCAAGATAAGTCACTTCACTTGCAGGGATTGAACCTAGAAAACTTGGCCAGTTGCAACGGAAAGTCAAGAAATTTTTGTTTCCTAAAGTCAGAAAAACAAAAAAATATATATTATTTACCTTAATGGATTTTAATAATATTTATACTTTCCCTTTATATATAATTTAATTTTAATGAATGCATTCAGTGTAGACAAGAAAATAAATATCCTTCTTTCTATTATTACTAATTAAAAAAAAATAGCTACTTCAAATTTCAAAACGATATTTTCAAAAGTATTTCTTCTACGAAACGTTTGCTCATTACTTATCATAAATAATAAAAATGTGAAGGTTGCGATACGAACCTGCGACGCTAGGGCCAGTAGCCGAGTAACATGACCATAATGCAAAAATCGGCTTCGGTATCGTAGATGTTATCTGGCTTATCAAGCTAGCGCCACAAATTTATACACTATTAGAGATGGAAATTGTTGCAATTAATTATGTTGTTGTTGTTTCTTATGGCATTTGTCACGGGCATGCTTGTTGAGGTAGACAACAATATAAGCCTAATCAGCGTCTCTTGTTTTGTAGTAACGCCAACTTCAGCCTAGAGTATAACTTTTGCTACTTACTCAGAGCATTCGCTTGCACAACCGCTTTTTACAGGGGGGGCTTGCACACATTACATTTAGAACACAGACGAACAGCCATACCCGAACCGGGACTCGAATCTACGGCGGCCAGATCCTGAGGAAGGCACGTGACCCCTATGCCGGATTTTTAACTCTAAAATGATCTTTTGTTCACAAACGGAAATATATAAAGTTTCGATTTGAAGAAATTTTTTCATAAAATTTATTTTGACTTTTGAATTCCTAATCCAATAAATGTAAGCAAATAAAATGTATCTAATTACAAAACACATTTAAAAAATCGGATCCATATTTCATTATACTCACGTAAACGGAATTTTAATTCTGTTAGCAATTCGAGAAATGGCTTGTTAATGAAAAATATCCAATTTTGAACCTTATAAAAAAGCAATAATGTTGAATCTTTGAACATTTTGTCAATTGACTTTAAAAATTTTATTTACAGTTTTTTTTCTTTCAAGATACTTAACGCTAACTTTTGATTCCCTTCTGAATTTCTATTACATTTTCATTTCCATTTAGTGGAAATAGGAAATATTAAATATGTTAAAAACTTAATAACTTTTGTTTCAAACAAATCCATTAAAAAATATTTTGACTTTGTCAATAATTTGTGCACTTCTTTTGTTTTCAATGATCTTTATTTTTTTTAATTGTTAAAGAATAGGCATTATTCTTTTTCTACTGATTTTTAGAAGGTGCTACCTTTAAGTTAACATCTATATTAGAATATAGTCAGTATAAAAATACTTAATTTAAATTTACTACGTTTTATAAAAACTAAAAATAACAATGATAGATTTTTTTATTCCCTGCCTCACCCGAGAAAGCGGAACCGCCTTTCTTTCATGCTCAGCTAAAACTTGATGTACTTTTTCTCTTTTTTTTCACCCCACCCTGATATATAATTAAAACGAACTTTTGTTTCAAAAACACAGTCCCTACATATTTTAAATAGTCCAAGCAACTGCTTCCATTAGTATATCTACAAAAGAATTTTACTCTGATAAACTTAAACATATTTACAGATATAATTTAATAACCTAGTCAGTGTTTTCAGATGCATGCCTCAATCTTAATTACAGCTAATAGTGTTTTTTTTTTAATTTTTGGACCCATTCTCCGTTTTCTTCCTTTGTCCGATTACTGTTGTTTTCAAATGAAGCTACAGGAGGTTTATATTCTGTTGTTGTTACTTATGACACTTGCTTATGTATGAACCCCCGCTGATTCATCAGCAGATTTAAGCGGAAAGGAGCGTCTCTTGTTCTTGAAGTAGCGCCAACAAGGGCCAAGGGTACGACTTAGCTACACACTAACATTTGTTTGCACAGCCCCTTTTTACAGGGGGCATATTCACACACCTCACATATAGCACACAGAAAAACAACCATGCCCAAATCGGGATTCGAACAAGGGTCTTCCAGAACACGAGGAAGACGCGCTACCTTTGTACCAGAAAGCATTAGCATTTTAGCCATGCGAATGTTATGAGACCGATGTCTGAAATTCTATATCAGTTCCAAACTTGTTCTTCACGTTAGTTAAGTACTAAATGCAATTAATTTAAACGGTTACCTGTCTTCGTGTAAAAAACAAATTGATCTAAATAAGAGAAATTCCATAAGGTTTGATATATAAATTCGAAAAATAAATTCTTCTGACATTTATTATTATTTTATTATTCTCGGTCATACAGATAATTAACCAAAAGAGTCAAAGAAATTATCAAATAGTTTATTAAGATGGTAAATACAAGAGTAATTTGAAACAATGCTATTAAAATTTTAAAGATTTTATTTTAACATTTTGATTTTGTATAAAGTTGCCATCTACTAACACTTTTGTCATGCCAATCACATTCAAATTACAACAAAAGTTCTCAATTAATGTAGAAATTGATGCGGGTAGAGCAAACCTATATTTAATTTACATATACTTGTATCAATACGTAGCTTAATACGTGAATCACATGTGATTCATAAGTACTATCTGATTAAATATTTTCTTCTCTGCTGCAATTAAAACCGAACTAAAGAAGCATCTTAATAGGCAGTAGTCCGAATAACACCAAGCAAGGCGACTGACATATTAAACTTAGCAACAAATAGTTATTTATAATTGTGTACAAATATTAGCACAAAAACAAAAGTACAAAATATTTTTAAAATTCTTGCTCTCACTTGGGCGGATATTGGCAATACTAAAAATGGTATAGAATCTATTAGGTTGAAACAAAGGCATTATTTAACCACTTAACTGTTTTAATTTCTTTACTATCGAATAAGATAGCACCTTCTATTTTGTAAATATTTTATTATTTTGATTCAAATAGAAATCCAATGAATACTTGACTAATCTACGCATTCGAAGTCATTTTAATATTGAATTATGAAAGGGTGTTTTTGCTAACAACAATCAAAATTCGATAAACCGATGCCCGTATGGCATACAACCAAAGCAGATCAGCGGTTAATAAATTATTATGATAAATTGATCACAATATTTCATACACAAAAATTTTCTATATATTATCAATGACCGATTTGTAAGCTTAATGGTAGGTACATTCGATAATAATAATAATTAGAGTCTTAAAACTCTTGATCTTTCAATCCTAAGCTTTGTAAATCTGCTCTCAGAACGTTTTACCTCATTTATTTCCTGAATTTCCAACTTTGGGAGTTTCAGAACTATGAAATGAAATGTTACGAGTTAATAACGTGCCTTTTATTCGTCAAAGTTACTTTCAAGAGTTTAAGCAATTCGCAGAGGGATATTTAACAGCAGAAGAGCTCATTTATTAATGCAAACATGCATATAAATCTCAGCATTTGAAAGGAAAATTAAGGGTCTTTCCAGATAAGGCATCGCTTTCGTTCTATTAATGAATTTACACTCCGTTCATAAAAGCGAAAGATATATTTGATGTGTATAAGAGCACTTTTAAATATTTGATAAATTGTATCTTTTATATTTTCAATTACAGGAATCTCAAAATATTGTTTCCATATAATCGAGAAAATGGCACATATAATATTAATTTGAATATTTCTTTCATTTCCAGTTTAGAGTCGGTATTAGCAGTTCTTAACATCGACGTTCAAACTGCCTGATAATTAATATCCTTACTTAACGAATTAAGATACCATTAAGATACCACATGGTTTTTGAAATGTCTTTCCATAAATTACGAGCTTACAATTAATTTCATCTTAAGGAAGAAGTTTTACAAATATCTTTGATGGGTACTAAATGCTATGTCCATCAATTTTATGAATTTGCGATCATTTTTGAACTTGGAGATACATGTAAAACTCTCTTGCTTACTATAAGACTAACTTTGGAAGGAAGCAATGTTACAGATTCATTACAATATCCATAATCTTATTGAATCTCTATGCTAAGTTTTATTCATATAAATATTGGAGTTTTTTATACATCGTATTAAAATGCGTGGATTAAAATGACTCATTCAATGAAACGATTAAAACGAATAAAAAATATAATTTAACTCGCCCGAGCACAAAGTATTTGGGCGTTCAGGAAATAACGTTTTGAAATGATATATTGAAATATGCATAGCAGATTTCATTTTAATCTTTCTTTATAATATGCTCATTACTTGAGTTTGCGTCCTTTATCCGAATATAAAAATATATAAATGTGAAAAGCCTTTTTTTCCTATTGGTTCAAAGAAGTTTTATTCAATATTCTCAAATTCAATGTAATAAAAAATGTGACATTTGACTATTGTTCTCATTGGTTGAATAAAAGATTGGCGAATTTACCAGCTGTTAAATATTGCATTATATAAAATTCAACACAAACCATCCGATTTACAAATAGAGGAACTAATTTTATTAATTTGATTTTTTTCGGTTATTTAAGAAAAAAGAACTTTTATTTATACGGAA
>JAOUZG010017228.1:0-14302 GCA_026289955.1 Argiope argentata
ATTCCTGATAAAGGAGAAAAGTATTGACTCAAAAACTGCTTTTAATACCATCATTCAGAAAAGAACATAAAAATATATTTAAAAAAATAACTAAAAACCACGTAGTTAAGGGCAGTGACTTATGATTATAAGTATAGGAGCAGTAGAGTTTATTGTTATACGGTAGTTTAATCGAAAGATTTCAGTTTTAATAGTATTAATCATGTTTTAATAGGATTGAGTGTTTTTGTAGCACACGTATATTTATATTTTTCATATATGCAAATTAATCTGTTTTATTACAATTAGAAATTCAAACTGGGACATTTTTTTAAAACACATTTATTTTCATAAATGAATAATGATAATTATTCGAATATTGGCTTTATAAATTTTTACATTGCTTAGTTAGAAGTATCAAATTATAAAGTACTACTTACACAAAATTAATGAAAAGTTACAAAAATGAATCACGGAGAGCCTAATTTTTTTAACAAGAAATAAAATTTTAATTTCCTAATCTCAATTGAAGTTCAGTTAGACAAACCATAAGTGCGAGTCGAATTTCATCAAATATAAGAAATTGTGTACGTGCATTGAAAATGCAATGGAGATTAAAATGCTCAATTTTGAATTAAAATAATACTTACACGATTTAACCATTGAATAAGTTGTAGCCTGTTCAAAATTACTTATCCATTTTTTTCCGGAGGTGAATGCCTTTCTCTGTTGTTTCTTTGCGAATGAGAATATTCAAAGTGAACAACTAATCTTCCGATGCTGATTAGTTCAAATTTTTTGACATTCAAAGTTAATCAGTTAAGATCGCCTCTGGCCATGAATCCTCCCATACATCAATTCGTTTTTTATTTCCAAAACTCTCTAAATGCTTAGAAGAATAACAACAACAAAAAAGTTTTTGTTCCGTTTCTAAATTGGAGCAGGCTGTCACTGGCGCCTTTTTAAGCAGCTATTTTCAACTATCGGATGCCCACCGATAAAAGACAAACAAAAGTTTTTCGAAAATCTGCCCTAGATTTCTGGGGTTTTCATGCACAGAGGAAAGTTTCTTCCTGGAAGCAAGGTGAAAATGAGATTGATTTGTGGGGATGCTCGAGTAATCAGCTCAATATTTTGAGTAATCTCATTTTCCCAAGCATCACATCATTCGTACGTTAAGTTTGTAAAAAATGCATGTTATTTTGACAATGTTGGTTTTTTTTTCTAAAATTTATTTTTGTCTTCGCGCTTTTGAACTGAAACTGGGTTACATGGTTGATTGAGCTAAAAATTGCAGATTTGAATCGCATGAAAAATTGATTTTCTCAAAAGAATTCCCATTATAATGTTCTAAGAATAATTTTGTAGGAGAGCTATTTGAAATTTGCATTATAATTAAATTTTTACCAAATCAGTCGAAACAATTCCCATCGCTGATATAAATGAGAGTTTATACATTGTCTACTTCTATAAGATGTTCGAACCATCGTAAAGAAATCGTTCGTTCTGGGAGTAATCGCAAAAAGAGTTTCAGATTAAGGTCCATAAAAGATTTTTTTAAAAGAATTTTTCTACAAATTAAGGAATAATAATTATTGATTAAGAGATAATAATTTCAAATAATAGTAAGTGAAATTTGATATGGTGTTGCGGAAAACTTATTTCACTGCTATTAAACTGAAGTGTTATTGGTAAAAAGGCTTTTACTGCTAGGACTCTCGCATAATCAGATTCAATTAAATTAATTAAGTATGCAAAAGACCAACAAAAGTACGTCTTTAAATTATTTAAAATAACACCATAAATGAATGTATTATTTTTAATTTAGTTTTATTAATATCCATTTGAAACCTGCAAGAGCTTGTAAAGAAGTCGTAAAACTGATCTCCCTTTGAAGAGACACATGTTCGAACATTGTTACTTCTGGCCAGCGGCGAGACGATTCTTCCTTTGTACGCATTGTGTTTCTCCCGGTTTGATGTTACCCTATGGACTTGAATGATCTAGCCAACTCTCCTTACTGTAGCTGTGGGGAAATACTATCTCCAATTCACTATGCCACAGAATGCCTACAGACTCTCTCATGGCACATGAGAAGGCCAGAAAGAAGTCTGGAAGAAGAATGGTACGGGAGAGTTGTAACAAATACCCTTTCACTCAGCAAAATCAACTCCATAGTAAAACATATTCATAAATGCCAAGACTTTTTAAAAACCTGCAATAGTTAGACAAGAATTCCCCTTGTGATAATCAGCCAAAATTATAACTTAAAAAGTCCTTCAAAAGTGCAGATCCACCCCTTTTTTTTTCTTTCTCCCATTTTGTGCTCATCCAACTGGTTAGATAACCTAGCGTTATAGGCACCGGGGGCACAGGATGGAGTTATGTTAAGTTATGGACTTGAATGGAGTCTAGATAATAAACCACCCTTGTGGGTTACGGCCCTTTGAAGAAGGGAACCGTGTCAAAACCCCAGATGTAACTATTCTCCTATGGGACCACCCGAACTGGAATAAGTTCCGATAATGAACAACATATGCGTTTTACGACCCTTTGAAGAAAGAAGTACTGAAACCTCCAGATGAGAATATTTCTTTATTTTGAAGGGTATATTAAGGGCGTGAGTGAGTAGAAAATATTCCCAAGGTTAACTGCTGACCATTGGTAATATTTCTGAAGAATTATTCGATAATCGGCATCTTAAGCGCACCAATGCGAACCTGAGAGGCGGAGTTTGACCGAGGTTAAAATGGAAGGTTTTGAAAGAAAGAAACGACGAGGAGACCAGCTGAACCGATTAGAGACTAGACAAGACGAGCTGTGAGTTGACTGTGAGACGCGCCGAAGAGCTGGACAACTAAAGAGATACACGTGATCTTAAGTTTATTGATTTAAGATCTACCGGAAGTAATCAGCAGATATCGTGAGCTCCACGCAGTAGTTGGATACGCTAACTGCCTGTTAGTTTCTTTGTATTAGTCGTGGTACTGTTAATCCAGATGTAAATAATTCCCAGCATATTAACCTAGATGAGGACGAGTTGTTGCTGTTTTGTTATTGTATAAAGTTGTAAATAAAGCATTTGTTTTTAAACGCTACCCGTTTATTTGATCGACCAGGATCAAGTCATTACAAGCTTTATAAGAGTATACCTCATTCTTCTGAGAGCTTTTCGATCTACGTCGACCATTTTTCGACCACTTGATCATCACTGATTAATAATTTTTAATAGCATCTGGTCTTATCATCCAACCAGATCTGTTTTTTTTTTAAAAAAATCATAGTAAAAAAGATCAGGTGCGTTAAAAAATCTTTAAACATTTTGAACTTTTAGTTGAAGTTTTGTAGATTAATAATGCTGTAAACTTGATTCATATCTTCATCTGCATCATTTTGAGGGTAACACCATGCTATTTACAGACATTGCGGCAGCATAAAAGCTTTATTCTGCTCATGAAAAGGAAAGTAAATATGCTCAATATGTTAGAAAACATGCCCAAAGTAACTTTTATTGTGTTTATGAAAAGGGAAGTAAATATGTCCAGTATGTTAGAAAATATGCTAAAAGTAACCGTTAAAAAAATCAGCTTTTGGAATATTTAAAGCATGTGAGGGACAGATTTAATAACAAAAAAAGATCGTTTCAGTTTTATTAAAACAATAAGACGCACTGTTACAAACTATCAAATTAATTCTGAAAATTATTAAGATTAAAAAAGCGAATTTCACAGAAATAAACATGTCATTTAAAAGTAATTTTTTTAATATTAAAAAGTACAAAAATTAATTTTATAATTAATTAGATCTTAAAATACTTTTTCTTCGTCAACTCTTGTCATTCAAGAATTAATTCGAGGGCTTTCAAGCAATTCACGGATAAAATGCCACATCATTCTATTAAACAACTAGAAAACCAAGTTTTTTTTTCCCCTTTAATTGTTTTTTTCCCCGAAAGTAATCGAATTTCCCATCATATCCAAAACTCTCTCTTCCGAAAATCTATACTGCAAAGTTCACAAGAGCTCGTTAAAACTTTTTTTAATAACAAATCGTCTTTCATTTCACAGTATTATTATTCTTTGTAGATGGTCGTTTCGATAGATGTGTGGAAAATAACCGAGCTCTTCCGAGTCTCGTCGACTCTCCCGAAAAGAAACAGCTTCGATCGGGCAATCCCGTCACGTTCGGCTCGCACGTGTACAAATCACTTTAGATGCTCCATTTCGGACATCCTCACGACATGAAGTTCCGAGAATTTTTGGAGGGCTGTGACACCATTTCCCCCTCCTTCTTAATCACAGACAGGCATCGTTTTATTGCAATCTGTTTCTGCTCTCAAGGTCTAGGGTCTTCAAGTGGGTCAACACGCTACGAGGCGAATTGGGGGTGCAGACTTTCAGTTGGTGTTCCAGAAATATCGTTCGTGTCATGGGAATCCCCAGCGAAGCGTATGCGTGTATCATAAATGGTTCAAATTTGGGAGACTCGCTCATTTTAATGACAAAAATAAATGCAGAATCATAATATTTGAGATTATGACATATTTGCTTGGATGCCTTCCTATTTTACCAAATTTAAGAAATAAATGGCATAACATCCTCACCAAAGAATGCTGTGTGTGTCAATGATGAACTTCGATTTTAGATCCTGGGATGTGATAAATTATTTTCTTTAGTACTCTGCTTAAGAAAAGAATTTATCATTTATCACAAATTCATACAGAATGGAACTTCATTTGACTTTCCAAGTCAAATAAAATCATATATTCCATAACTATAAGCAGTCACATATTGTCAAACATCACATATGCAAATTTCATCAAAAAATTTAATCTTTATCTTTATTAAGCACTATATACTTAAAAACAAATGTATTCAAATATTAAATAAGACTATAAACAAATATTAAAATGTATATATATATAAAACTTGTACCGATACGCCATATTAAATTTTGTGAAGAAGAAAATAACACAAACTTTTCATTAATGACATAAAAGGCTTCTTTATCAAGACCTAGACAAGTTAACCAGTGAAATTTTTTTTCTCAGTTTCGTGAATTTCCCTACGACACCATTAAAATCCTTCGAAACAAGCGGCGAATTTACAGCATATTTATGAAGTCTCATTACACACTTACTTTGCGCCCTTTTTGCTCTCTCCCCGTGGTGTTCTTTTCCTTCCTGCATCACTATGACAACGAGGAAATATCCCGCGTTCACAGTTTTCTTTCGGCAAAGGCAGAAACATCTGTTTGTGTCAACATCACTCCATCATCGTCTTCGTGACCTTCAGGAAACACCTGAACGCGATACATTGTCCCACCGATGACGAGACACCACACGATGAAACCGATGACAATAATGATTGGTCATCGCCTCTTTGGGGAAAAAGTGACCTAAGGCAGATAGTTTCTCTTGCTCTGAGAACTGAGGAATTTTTCGTTTTCGGTACAGGTGCACTCGGGGATCATCGAACTGCACACACTGTTCGACAGCGCAGCCACATTTAATTCCCGGGTATCGGTTAAATTGTTCCGTTTTCTGATTTGTATTTTATCCCGATTTCTTTCACTTTCTCGAGTGAATAAAGTTTTGTAAACGTCAAAACACACACACACGCGCGCGCGCACACACACACACACACACTCACGAACTTTAGATTTTGATGTGATTTGCATGTTTACTCCTCACCGAACCTATTTTTGGCATTCAGTCCGCCTGTGAAAAGAAAGGAACTCAAAAACGCGTTGAATCAGAGGGATGAAATTTAGCACACGATCTTTAAACTAAATTTGTAGATTTCTCTGAAAATGCGAGCAAAATCTATTCAGAGAAAGTCTGTCAGTCCAGTTATTCGTCCACATATAAATTAACGAGATAACTACAAAATGGAATGAACTAAGTGGATTTAATTCGATGCACGGACTCAACATCTATCGTGTAGACATCAGATTTTGGTCCAAATCCAAGCAGGGATTGAATGACTGTCGATCTATTTTTTTCAGAAGCACTTAACATTGAAATAACACAATGACTTCAATTTATTGAATTGATTACTAAACTTGTAATCACAAATTCATCATTGGGTTATTATGACTGCAATTGTTGTTCAGTGACAAATTATGATTTCACTAGGTTGGGGAAAATTTGACACAAGTAAGGTACAAATTCGATTTTCAGATTCTATTAACCTCATGCCAAGGATAAATCACCGAAAAATTCGTTAAGGGTAACACGAGAGATACAATACATATTCTGGCTAACGATTGTATGCCAATAAGATGCAAGGCACTTTCTGCCCAACAAAAATGCAGATCTTTTACTTGAGTTGAGAATAGCAGAGATTATGCCAGTAAGTTTTTGGGTGTGCACCTCCTCCCGATTTTTGTCGTTGTTACTTATTGCATTTTACAAGTCCGCTGACAGATCTGTCCGTAATTTAAGCCGAGTGAGCGCATCTCCCCCCCCCCTCCATTAGCGCCAATTAGGGCCAAGAATACGACTCGGCTACCCCGCGCGTCACATTCTCTTGCACAACCTCGCACTTTCAGTTATTTGGTATTTATTTCCACAGGGTTCCTTGAATCGTGGCCTTTTGGGCATTCGTTCCACTTGTGCTTTAAGATTTTTTTTTCTATTCACTTTGTTTTCGTTTGTTATATTTTAATTGCTGTTCTGTCTTTGTGCACATTTGTATAAGGAAGGACTAAAGGTAGTGTGAAATATAGAGGCAAACTCATCACACTATATAAATGTTTATGCTACCAACTAAATTTTAGAAATAGCATTTATATCAAAGCATGCATTTTTGTTTGCAATACTAGTCTAATTCAGTAAAACGGAATTTTTGTTTTTGCCCTCTCGTTTCCAAAAGACGCAAACAGAAAATGCTGTAATTCGAATCCAAGATTTCAATAAATCTCCTCGTGCAGATTTCCTTTATGCCTAAAAGAGCAATTTTAGCATTACTTCTGTCTGTCGGTCCGTGAACACTAGAACTCAAAATGCCTTGAGCTCAAAGAATAAAATTTGACACATGGTATTTGTCCCAAATTTGTATATTTTTACAAAATTTAAACGAGTCCATTCATGAAAAGTCTGTCTGTTTGTCTGTCCAAGTACAGGAAAACAAATTAATCATAATGTGCGAAGAGCTAAGTGAATAAATTTAATACATACGTTCGACATCTAAAAGGTAGTTATATATCAAATTTTTAACCAAACACATCATGAAGTTGATCGTCTAACGGTCTACATTTTTAAAAGCATGTATACATTAACAACTCGAAGATTCAATCTCGTAAATGTATAGAATTTTATTTGTGAGTTAGAGTTAACAATATCAGTTTTGTGTCAGATTTTTAATTCAATCAGTTGGGAGAATGGCGTCCAAAATACACTTTTGTTGCTTTTATGCTTAGATATTAACCGCATCTCAGTAATTAATCGCCAAAGAGTGCAAGCTTAAAAAATTTTAGTTGCAATTTATTATTAATGGCATGTGATTGCTAATACACGAGTAGATTTATTGGCATGAAAAAAATTTGGAGCGAGCCCTCAGGCAACCTCTAAATAATTTAATTTATAATCATTGGTTTGATTTAAAAAATTAATTCTTCAGTCGTTAGTTGTCAAGAAAATAAATGAGATAGTATAAAGATTCTTTTCATCACAAATTGAATGAACAATACACAGAAGGCCGTATTTGCTTTTTCGAGGTATCCTGTTATGGTGCTCCCGCATACCAATGAAATCTATAAAAAAATGATCCTTAATTTATACTTGTTAACCAGCAGGACTTCCCTTAACCCCTCCTCCCAAAAAAACTTTCCTCCCCTAATCTCTAATAATGGTGTCCTCCGCCACTGATACAAGAAAAAAAAAATGGATCTTGAGAAAGACAGAGAATGCCTTGCATGGTATTGGCGTAAAATAGATATTAAATATTAACTTTAGTTGCGAATTTTCTTGAATCCATCGCACCACTTTTGGCGATTTATCCTTGATATCTTGTCGAAAAATAAATTTTATTATAGATTCGTTTTTTTTTCCAACTGACTGAAACCAAATTTAACACAAAACTACACTTGATATCATGAAATCATATGCCAAATATGATACATCTAAGTTATCGCATTTTTATGTCAGCGCGTTTACATTCTCCAGGAAATACGGTGTGACAGACATTCAAATATTTTGGATTTGGCACAAAATTTAATAGGCGTCTACATTAAAGATGATAAATTTTTGTATTGAATTTTATCTATTGCGTTAATTTCTTTGTATTTATACTGTACATTTATACTAGAACAACTGATCAAATGAATTTCTTCTGAATAGATTTCATTGAAATTTAATAGAAATTTATAAATTTAGTGCAAAACTGTGTGCCAAATTTCACTCGTCTCTCTCGAACGCCTATTTTCTCTGCACTTTGCATACAAGAAATAAAAAAATGAATGACAGACAAGCAATTCTTCGTTTTAATTTCCACAGTCATCAAAAAGAGTGTTCGTAAGATTTTAGTTTAAATTCACAATCAGATTTCAGAAGTTGTGTCCCAAATCGACGTATGCGCCTTCCACCCTTGTCACCGGCGTCTCAAAAATGATCTTCCGCACGTCTATTAACCTCTATTCATTCGCTTCCAACAATTATGTGCTGCCAGGAAGTATAGCAGAAATTACTTTTGGGTTCGTTACATTCTTTCTCGGCGACATTAGGAATTAGTTTCCAAGCAACGTCCTTTCGGGGCTTGTTCATCGGGTAGAGGAGGGGGGAGTAAGTGGCATCTAGGTCAGAAGCCAATAAGTATTAAAAAAAAAAAAAAAAACTCCGTTGCTTTGTTGAAGTCAGAAAAATTAATTTTTTTCGCCTTTAGAAATGAGAAATGTGAAATTGAGAAACTAATGTATCTTTCAAAACGTTGAAAAAATATCCGCAATCTTGATTCCTTTTATTAGCAAAACAAACGCAGAGGATTAAAAGTTTGCTTTGAGGAAAAATAAGTTTCCTGAATAGAATTGTTTATTGTCTTTGCCTTTTTTCTTTCTTCATTCCTAGGACTGTGCTATTTATCGCGGCATTGCCCTCGGGACAGAGGATGTCCACGAAACGGCCACTTTGTCCGGAGGAGCTCCCGAAAGCCTTCTCCTACGCTCTCAAAATTATGTTTCAGGCAGGTTTTCCTCCAACGGATCGAAACCGAATTTGAAACCAAACTGCACACCAAATTTGATACATTTAGTTATTGAATTTTTGCGTTATCGTGTCTATTATGCTGGCGGAAGTGCAGGCTGGCAGACACTCAACCCGGGACGGATTTGGCTCAGTGGCTACTCTGTAGGTGATAAACGTGTGCAACGAATTTTACCAACCAAATTCTCTTCGTTTTATAATTGCTGTGTCAATTTATATTCAGACAGACGAACAGGCAGATTTTTTCAGAACACAGTTTTCTCACAATTTGATAGAAATCTACCAATTTTGATGTAGCGACCATATATCTAATTTCACCCATCTAACTCAGAACGAATTTGATTTATCTTTGTCACAGACAGATATTTTTAGAAAATGCGTTTTTCGAACATAAGGAGATCCAAAACGTAGAGATTCATAAAAATGTCATGCTCGAATTTTTTAATGATTAAATATGTTCTCTATATTTAGTGCATGAGAAAATAAAAATAAAAATGACATATTAAAAAATTCAGGACTGTTTTCCCCTTCGACTTTTTTATATCCTTTAGAAGATAAAACTTCGGCATGTCTAAACCTAGCAGAAGCCAGTTTACTACAGCAAAAGCAAGTTTGCTATTGGATCATGTGACGCGAAAGTCATAAGTTGCCGCAGGCAAATAGCAGCATATTGATTGCCCTTTGATTGACGAATGGCATATATTTATGCACATGAAGAGAACTGATTTTGTGTTTTAAAAAGAATATCTTTCGATTATCAAATTTAATAATCAATTTATACTGATCTGAAATTTTGACCTAGAGTTTAGAACGATATGCTAAAATTCCTGTATAGAATTCGTTGCCAACAAACGGCCAATCTTTGTACAGACGGGTTCAATCAAAAGTTTTATACCAACGTATACCAATTGCCATAAAAAATAGTAGGAGATTTTCACCCATTTTGCTCGCTGTGCGTTTGATTTACTGTATATACATAAACAAAACACATAGACCATTAGTGACGATTTTAACCAAACATTGATAGAAATTAGATCATTCGGTTTAAAATTATTCATACTGAAATATTATCATAGGTTTTGTGTATATGATCAACAAAATAGCCTGGTCATCGGTGGATAGAATCAGGACTTCACAACATCCAGATACTCCCCTGCCCCCCTCCAAAAAAGCAATGGGCTTTTTTAACTCCATTTTTCTTTTTTAAAAAATTCCTTCATAACTTCTCAAAATGGAAAAAATGTAAGTAAAGATCATAAAATGCTGTACTTCTCCCTCCCCCCATGTCTCGTTTAAAGTGCAATTTTTAACTCTGAATAATTTTCAAATTTTTGATAAATTCTAAAAGTTAGAAAAATTGTATAAGTATAAAACGCCCTAAATTATCATGATTAAATCCAATTATCATAATACCCTAATTTCTTCATGATTCAAATTATTTTTTCAAATATTTAATTTTAAAAAATGCTTATGAAATAATAATTAAATAGAAATAATCTAGAATAATCTATTAAATCTCTTTTGAGAATAATTAAATATCTAATTATTTATCCTATTATAAATGGTTGATAAGCTTCCAAATGTAGCAGGAAATGAATTATGCTTTATAGCAATTATTCTATGTTCACCTTTATTAAACAAACAAAAAAACACGCATATAAATACAAATAATAAAACCGTTTTATAATACCTAGGAAAATGGCAAGAAAAATTTACATTTAGAAGAACCAGAATTGAGAAAATTGCTTGAAGAAATCTCTAATTTTTTTTCCACACTGAAAAATTAGACTAATACTTGTAAAACTAAATTTAATTAATTCTTTTCAAACAGTTTATTTGTCAATTGGGTAAGGATATATTAACGGATTTCGGAAAGGATTTTGATATTTAGCAGCAATATATAAGATATTTGGAAATGCTAGATGTTGGAAAGAGAAATGAAAAAAAGCAAGATAAGCAGTATTTGTTGAAGAGCCAACAACTGTAACCAATAGTGGCTGGTCTTTTGAAATAGTAGAATTTTTGCTACTTCTGTATTTATATACACAGGGGAGCCTATTGCAACATATTAATCCACGTAAAACTTATGAACGAAGATTGATCTGCAGTTTAGTTTAGTTAATATTAACATCCCGTTTTAAAGCAACAATAGGCCTATTTTTGGACAGACTTCGTAATTTTGAACCATGGCCAGATAACGTGAATGACACCTGAATGGAACCCTCCTACAAATTTCTACCATACACCAGCGGGAAGAGGATTCATTTGCAGAAATTTCCCAAAATTGAATCACAAGAAACTATTTAAAAAGTAATATTCCTATAGATAAATTATCTTATAGGATTGTTTCATACCAAACCAAGATTAACCTTTTAAAATCACTTTTAGGTTCAAAGTTATAAAATAATGAATCACCCTATTATATAAAATAGAGAGATTTCATATGTGTTAACAACAACTACTACTACAACAACAAAGAAACAAACAAAAAAAAACTGTAAAATTTCCAATGGGCGTTGTTATAATAACGCCCAAAAGAGACTGCAAGTCAAGACTTGTTAAGAGACTGCAAGTTTATTAAATATAAATTGTTATTAATGATTTTATAAAAATACTTAAATCTTCAATAAAATATGTTTTAAATTAAAACAAGTCATATAAAGACGTTTAAGCCCATTCCTACTTAGGTCAACAAAGAAAATTTTTACTTTAGTTATTTTTTATTACTTAATTGCAATTATTAAAAAAATATTGATTTCGCAAAAAATTATTGATTTTCGCAAAATTGAACTCGCATTCTTCACATTCATGTGAAAAATACTGAAATCCTCGCATCTTACCGATTGAGTACAGCTTATTGATTTCAATTTTCATTACAAACTGCTAAAACTTTATTTAAAGTATTAAACTGGAATTAAATTAAATTAATGAACTAATATTGTAAAAACTGTATTAACATCAAGTGTCATCCATTACAACTTTAAAAAATGTATTTGAACTTGATTGGATAAATAAAAATTATTTGATTAACGATTAAAATTCCAAATACATATATAGTAGCTTTTACTTGCGACTTCGTACGCGTGGAAATTTTGATGTGTATATGTGAGAACTGGCAGTCTAAAATGTTATCAAAACCGTATGCATGCATAAATTTTCAACATCAATTGGAACAACGCAAAGACGTGAATTTTAAGCACCAGTTGGAGTAATGCAATGCAGAATAGAATCTTTTGATTTTAATTAATCTGTTTTATTTTTATTCAAAAGCACTTCTGAAGGAATGGAAAGATCTAATACTCAACAATGTTTAATTCCAAATTTGTCACACACTACGAAAATAAACAGAATCGTTTGAAATAATCGGTCGAAAACATTGTTACGTCTTACCTCATTAGCGTTGGGGGAAGACTACTTAAAAACTATGTACTTAAAACTATAAGGGTTCTTTTCCGTTTGCCGGACAAAAACGATCAATCGCTAGAGGAATTTGAGAAAATTTGAAAGAATTCTAAATTATTTGCTAATGGAAATACACCATTATAAGCATATATGATAAATAGTTAGCACACACAAATACAATTTAATTACAAAAAACTCCCCACAATGGAACAGATTTAATATATGGTCATTTTCGCCAAAAAATAATAATAATTTGTCACCAAATTTTAGCGAAATGGCTGAATGTGGCCCGAACGGCAGCAATAGCATTTCCAATCATAAGGTTTCGATTAACGTTGCAGCAAATTAACGGAAACATAGAAAAAAATCAATAAATGCAGTAATATGGAATGCACTCAAAAAAATTTAATTGAAAATAATGAAAGTAGGCAAAAGAAATACGCACAGCAGGGGGAAAAATCAAGAGAAACGAAAATTAAAGATAATTATACTAACACAAGAACAGCGTAAGAAAAAAAAATGAATACATCTGTTCTTAATAGCTTCACTAGTACAGACTGATGCTTTTCTTAAGTAGAAGTTGGAAAGAATCGATACACTTACTCGGTTCAAGTAATTTTTCTTATGAGCATGAAACGATTTAAGAAATTTTCTATACAAAAACAGCTGAACTTTTCAGTAATGAAATCGTCTTTCTGCTGGGAATTCCACGAAAAGAAATTACAATGAATTCCATTTGAATGGTAAAATAACGTTTAAATGAAAAACGGTTAAATAAAAACAAACGATTCAAAAAGCTCTAGTAGATGTTTTCTGGTTTTTATTTTTTTTATTTTCTGTTCTGATGTAACTCATAAGCAGACGATTTTAAACAGAATAAAATAATTGCTCCTTTAAAAGAATAATTAATTTTTATTAAAATAATCCTTTTGTTAGAATAAATAATTATTTTTATTAAAATAATCCTTTCATTAGAATAAATAAAAACAAAACAGCAATGCACATGCATGAATTTCAGCTCCAATAGAGACAACGCAATGAGTGAATTTTCCACATGAGTTGGGATAACGCTATACAGAATAGAAATTTTTAATTTCCATTATTATGTTTTATTCTAATTCAAAAGTACCACATATTGAATCAGAAAGATCAATTAATTAACAATGTTTGGTTTTAATTGCATCAACTCTAAGAAAATAAACCGAACCGTTTGAAAAAATTGGTCCGAAATATGCTAAGCCTAACCCCATTCAAGTGAAAAAAGCAAGAAACACTTTGAAGGCTTTCTCATTTAGCGGCGAAGATTTTTGGTGGGAAAGTAAGTTTTTAATTAATAAAACATTAATCATTCAATTAACGGGAATGAATGTTAGCTATGTTCTTCTGTAGACTAAAATCTATCTCTGTGCTAAATTTAATCCAATTTCGTTCAGCTGTTCTGGCATGATTGACTCACTTCATCCATCCATCCATCCAAACTTTCACATTTATAATAGTAGTATAGATATGTGCGTGTGTGTGATTAAACTCCTCCGGCTCGACCGATTTCGATGAAATTTTTTGTGCTTGCTCAAGTGGTTTCGAGAATAGTTTAGATTTACAAATTTTTTAATTAGAATTTTAATTAATTAAAAATTAAGCAAAACTTATACATTTATTTTTCGTTAATTTCCGAATATATTATAACACAAAAATGGTTTTTATATCAAATTAAAGTTCAAA
>JAOUZG010017228.1:29302-39598 GCA_026289955.1 Argiope argentata
TGTGTGTGTGTGTGTGTGTGTGTGTGTGTGTGTGTGTGTGTAACTGTTTCTTTGCCACCGATTCAAATCAAAACGTATTGATGAAAGACATTATAATATCTGTCGTTGTTTTTTCTATAGAGAAATGTTCACATTTCTCTGAAACTGACAAACTTCTTTCAAGCTTTTCTTAAGTGTTTATACCGTGCGGAAAAATTAGTTACCAACCAACTTATTTGAAACCAGTTGACCTCTCTACCATACAATTGAAAATCATTGTCATTTTTTGAGATTTTTAATTTATAATTCTTTTAATCTATCAACAACTATGCAACATCCTCAGCACCTTTTTCTGACACTCCCTTTAAGCAATTCCACAGGATGCTTTATCAACTGACGCTTCAATTTTCAAAATGAACTTCAGTTTTGAAATATAAAATCTTCGATGTATAAGCACACGTGAAAACAAAAATGCAAGTCATTCAAAACTCATTTAAAATAATTGCGCTATTCTCAAATAAAACTAGCGAATAACTATCCAAACTTTTTTCAGCTACGCAAGAGAGAGAAAAAATATAACAATATTAGGCAGAATTCTAACCGAATATATTTAAAGAGAATGAAAACACCCTAATCTGTGCATTGCTTAGTATTCTATTATTCTTTCTTTGTAAATAATAAACTATATTTTAACACATTCTGCTTTGCTATCCTCTCAGTGCTATTTTTTTTTTTGATAATACGTTATCAATTCACAGTTATGTTTCCATTTGTAATGTCATTAAATGCACTTCTTGTTACTCGCAAAAGTGAATTAGAAAAGAAAAACCTCCCCTTGATCTAATATTAACGAAAATTAGTCAACTATATTATCTTGAACATTCGTTTACCTTTTATACCTGAAAGATTTAAGTTTTTCCATCTTTTGGAAACACCCTGTAAGCAGGGATCCTTCTCGACTTCAAATTTTCCTGAGGTCAGACATCCTATGAGCAATCGCTCTTCCTCTACCCAAGAGAAGGTTCGTGCCGTTTCGTTACAGGAATTTGCTACGAAGGATGCAAATAAGCTTTGAAGCACAAGGACATTTCCTGTGAGAATTGCAACATGACACATTTTCAGAAAGTGAGTTTTATACCTTATCTGGTCTTGTGCTTATAGATTTTTGCAAATGCATTAAAGCAAATATCTTGTGAAGTAGCCGCAAAAACTAAGAACATATTGAAAATAAAGCTTTTTATTTTGAAGCGAAATACATTTGACGTTTAACCCACCAAATTACTTTGAACTTGGGGCTTTCAGTTTAGAAAAATTGGTTTTTAAAACGGAGAAATTGAACTTTTTTTTATTTAATCATATTTCTAAAATGCTAAACGAATCCATGGGTTCTTAGAAAAATATACAAATAAATATAAATGTGTCATTTAGGAGATTAAAATAAAAATGTTTACAGCCTTTTTTCCCCCCATAGGCCATTCAAGGTTTTTTTTTTTTTTTTTTTTTTTTGCTGAAAGCAGTTTAATACTAAAAATATCTGCCATAGAAGTAAGGAGTAGAAGTTTCAGTTCTAATTATTTTTGTGATGAAGTGTGTCATCATTTAAGACAAAGAAAAAAAATATTCATCTACAAACTTTACCAGCAGATACGAATTTCGGGAAACAAATTGCTCTTAAAGGAAATACTTCTGAATGTAGTAATTTCAGAATAGTTTTATATCTGAATTGCTTTAAAGTATACTTCTGTCTTGTAAACTATTTAAAGTACATTTTATGCTTCAAAACCTTTTTTAAGTTTAGATAATACATGAATTATTATGTATTATTGCTTAGCTAATTAATTTTTCTTTTCTTTTAATAATTTGTTTAAGATTAAACCATCATTTTTCCCATTTTGAAATTATTAAATAAACGGATGTTTTCGACTATCGTATATATAATTTTCGGATAAGTACATTCTGTTGTTCTCAGTTGAATACCCTTATCTGATTTCTAATCTGCATTCTTTGCGAATGTTTTATTTGCTCCAAATTCTGCTAAAAGTATTCACTAGTTTGAGAATTTTCATTTTACACGCAGTGAGTAGTAAATAATGAGAAAATCAGCTGTAGTTTCGTAAAATATCACCCAAAGGCATAATAATAGAACATATCCCTCAGAGGACAGGACGGGCAATGTGGATGACGATATCACGTGACTTGAATAATTTGGAATCGTCCGTTGCCAAACCTTTTGGCCAGGCAATATCTAGAATGACGCATTATGAAACTTTTCTCTCAGCAGTGAATGAATGATTGGAGAATGCAATTGGGAAAAAGCACTGCGTAAGAAAACTGTTAGGCCAAAATATCGGGGGACTGTCTGAAAATTGAAATTGGAGCGCTCTCAGTCCCCCTTTAGAAATCTAATAATAATAATAATAGTAAAGAGCTATTATTTAAAGCAATTTCAGATTGAGAAATATTCATGCTTATTAAAACTTGAATATTATAATATTATCTACTAAAGTCATTATGATTTCAATTTGACCTTTTATGCTTTTCATCACACTTTCTCACTTCAATTTCAGTTGTCCGGGCTGCGATTTTTTACCGAAACTTCGAAGTCCAATTTTTTGAAAATTCCAGGGATCCATTTTTTTTTTCGCAATGCCTAGAAACATGCAGGACTGATTTCATGCGGCACATTAAGCCTGATTGCCAACTGTCATATTTGTCCAATGGAATCGTCATAAAAATATATAAAAGAAAAGATAATAATAATTTTATATCTTCATATTGGTGCTGTTGCGTGCGTGAGCGAAATTATATGCAACTCAACTCCAGATTTTATTATCCTTTAAAAAACTTCAACTACTACTTTGTAAAAACCCGTGACGCCATTTTTTTCGTGTCTGTGTTCCAAAAATATATATTCTAATAAACGTATGTTGATGTAGTTAAGATATTGGTTCCCCTTATTTAAGCGTATTCACTTGTAACGAAATGATGAAATATCCCATCTTATTTTACAAAGTTAAAAGAATCTGATGATCCAGCCTTTTAGTAATTTGTAGATTTGTTTTTGTATTACTGAATGCTGGTGAAACAGGTGGATTGACCCCAAAAGAGTCTTCTACGTTTCTACGGAATCGAAGGGTTTCAAGTTTGAGTTGCGTTATTCAACCCAAGACCCCTCGCATAAGCGAGTCTGGTGCATGCTAAACCTGTCCAGACCAAACGTCCTCCCCCTGAGGTAGTATGAAAGTTTGGAGAGGCCGGAACAACTCAGATATCGTTTCGTCATCTGATCTTCGCTCAAAATTGCGAGCTCCATTCCAGAATAGTGCGAGTATAACTTTAAAATGGGACGTTAAACAAACTAAAAACAGATGTTCGAATGGATAAGTGGGAAGGAGAGATTGAACAGAAGGGCTTTTTTTATTTTTAAATAAAATTCCCACTATTTTTTAAAAATAAATTAATCAAGAAATTATAAATATCAAAAGGACCTATAAAGACCTGCCATTTTTCCGATATTTCAAAAACTTCCCACCTTTTCGAAGAAATAGCAATAATAAAAGTCCAAAATTGAGCTTTTTAAAAATTTATTCCTTCTCTCATTCGACAATTTTCAGATTTTAAAACTTTTTAATACAGAGTGCGCCACAAATTCACTCAAATTTCTGGAAAGGGATATAAAAAAGGTAATGCCCGAAAAAAAATTGAGGCTTGCCAGAATATGTTTAGAGGGTCTTTACATTAATTTTTCCATTAAAAAATGACCGATAGCTAGTTCGAGCACGTTGAACTGAGATGGTTTATGCAAATCAGAAAAAATATGCACACACAGTAACACATGAGTATTTTATTTTAAGGTGAATACGACCACCACCGCATGGTATCAAGGAACTGAGGCACGTAACTATGCCTACTGTTGAGTACAGCACGTGGAATAGTCTTTCTATTCCTCCAAAATGGCTGGAGAAGTACGGCAGACATGAGACTTGAATACGTCGTTGCTTCAAAAGAGACGCAATTTGATTTCACAAAAAGCTAAGATTTTATTCGGAAGTGACGAAATAGGGAATGCAACCGAATACATAGTAAGGCTCCTCAAAACATAAGGGACCTAGAAAGAAGGACTGGTGAAACCACATGAAATAGTCACAAGCAGAGAACGATTTTGTACTCACGGGTTCTTGGTGTTGGTCAGATGCGACTGTTTCGCGTATTCGCTTCATCATGCTTTGAAAAGTGTCATTCCTCTGCTCACATGATGGTCAGCAACCAATGTGGGCCACGTCTCTTTTGTACAAACGCCATGTCGGAAAAACATGCTGCCTTTCATCGTTGTCCAAGCGACATGTTGTCCTTCGTCGGAATCTACTGACAGTTACAGGTTGTATATTATATATATCTTTACGGAGATCCAAGATTCTGTCTAGAATACGTGGGGTCAATGTTCTTGGAATTTCTGTTATTCTCTTATCTTCACATACAGTGCTTCTTTTCATCGACGTTTCGGCTGCCAAATTTCCCATGACGCTTTGTACAATACGAAAACGGTTTGCGACTTTGTCGACGATTCTTCAAATCCCCTCCCTTTTTTTTCCGAAACTGAGTATTCAATTCAGAAATAAAACTGTAACCACTAACGCTCGATTGGTAACGATACCACGCTGTTGGCGTCGAACTATGGATCACTTTCCAGCCTTATGTCTTATAGTTACCCCTATTCTTATACATAGACTCAGTTTGACATCTGAGCACCATCTACCCTCATTTTTGAACTATTTTAATGAGGAAAAATTCTGACATTTAAAAATTCATACAAAGTGCAATTTATTTAAATATTTAAAAAGAGATGTTTTAACAATCCTTTTTTTACTTTATCCAGTTCGTTAGTTTGGGGCAAACGTAGACGTCTATTTTGCATAGTAACCCACAACTTCAAGCACTAGAATTGTCGCTATTTATCGTTTCCGTGTGAACGTCCATATGCTAAATGAAATGAACTCAAGGATCTTCAGTTCTTCTTTGTCATGCATGACATTTTCAAGGAAAAAATATTGTAATGGTAAAAAAATTTGAATTTTTGATTTTACCGTATCACCGCGTTTCATAGTTCTCTGAATTACAAAAATATGTTATTAGAATTATTTCTGTAAGCTGGTCTGTATACACGTTAAATGAAAAATGTTTTGAACTAGATGTATGAAAGGTGGCATAGGGTCTTAACACCAAAGTTGCAGATATCTAACAAAGTAAGCTGTTAAGTCGAAGTCCAGCTATTCCAATAGAAGCGAACAATATAATTACGAAAGAAAAAGAATTACATGAAAAAGATTTGGTGCATAGAATCACTATCTGAGTTGTAGATTAGTAAATTTGAGTTAAATCCGCCAAAAGATTGACCGATTGCTTTTCTGTACTTTTGCATTTATGCAAACTCGACAATTTAAAAATGCAATGACAAATAACTAAAATTTAATATGTTATTAAGTGACTACAGTTGTAGTTATGCGTTAAATTTTTGTTTCAATTGTTTGAAGAGAGAAGAGACTGTTTAAAACACAAATTCACCTTTATTAGATACTATCCGAGAAAGTTTTGGGAAGATCTCTACCTTTGGTTTATTTTTTAATTAAAAGGCCCCTTCTGGTTTCGGAATGCGGTTTTTCAGTAATTTCGGTTAAGAATCAGCAATATACTTTTTTGTGGATTATGTACGATATTTAAATAGAATTACGGCCCTTTTGAATGATTCAATTTAAGTTTATAAATGTGAGATGCGACAATCCAATACCGGTACGACGCATATGAGCGACGAATAAGGAGTTAAAAGAAAAATACATACATTTTCTTTTCATTCAATATTCTGAGAGGTATCTATAATTTAATTAGCTGACGCTACAAATCCACAAAGACAGGCGAGTGCAAATACGATCAGTGCGTGGCCACAAAGAGCTCGGTCCGTTTGCCAGTTACGTGATGTGGCTATTGATTAGTTTCTTCTGAGAAGGTGGTAGGTGTTAGGAAGATGCTATTATCCGCCCCATGGAACATTGCGTGATCTCCGTAGACAATGAATGACGCCCTCTTTTGTCGTTGCCCCATGCGAAGACAAGGCCATTTATTTCTCTTTGGCGGATCGTAATTTGGAGCAATTATTTCGATCAACTTAAGGTACTGATTGTTCGTCGAAATCGCGTGCTTTCATTCTCAATTATCGAAAGACAAAGTTTAATAAAACTGATAATTATTCATATATGCATACATAGATGTATGTATAACTTCTTTAAATATTTTAAATATATAATTTGTTTCTGATAAGAATGAAAAAAACATTCGGAAAAATAAATTTTATTCACTTATAAGAAGATTGATCCCACTTTGGGATAGAGGCTCATCCAATATGGGGGATGAGAGGCTTCTGGAATGGGACTGGATTTCGCTAGTGGTGCGAGATCATCTATCTTTTGACGATGCCAACATGCCTCTCCTACAGGAGTTGTTGCACCGTGCTCGATGTCAAGGTTCGAAAATGCGTCTGTCCCCTAACTGGAGGTCCTTGAAGCAGATACAAGGAATGTTAGATAAGTTTCTGTATGGAAACATTCTTTACAGCACCATGAATCGGTATGCACCTAATTCTCTTTTACTTGGCTTCACTCCGAGGCACAGATATTAAGTGCATTCGTAATTGGTTCTCCCGCCATCATGTAATCTACCTTAATGAACCAAGCTAGTTTCCAGACCTTAATATTTCCGAGATGGTAAGGCGAGTTGAAAACTTGTCTTATAAAGAAATGGGAGAAACATCGGTGACTAAATGTTTCCAAATTGAGGGAAAATGAAAATTTTATTCTATTCCTCGTTGATGCCATGCCTTTATTGATGTTAAGGGGTTTCTCGCCAAGTATTACAAAGTAATTCTTTATATTTTTCTTGATGCTGGCAATTTTGTATATTTCAATAAACTTAAACTTATTGTTAAATTTTGATTATTTTGAATAAAATGAAAACAAATGCTAATTTCAATTAATTTGTTAACTTTTGAGGTTATTATGGTTTATGCGTCAAATAAATACCTTAAAATACATATTGTGTGACAATTACAGAAAAAAAAGTTCATTTTGGGGTGAGTAAGAGCAAAAAATATGAACTTTTTATATATTTTACTTTATATATATTTACTTTTAAACTTTAATAGATTACCCATGCAGCAAGAGTGATCATTCAATGATTGGCCAATAATCGCAATGCTCGGGTAAACTCACCTACCTTTCCATGATATCTCCATTACGTTGAGGGGATATCGGACTCTGACAATATTTTTTTCTGTTCGCTGCTAAAAGTAAGCTTTTAATCGAGGTGAACTCCAATGGCTACTTTGGGAAAAGGGTCATTTCAAAATAATCACCTCAAAATTGCATTGATGTTTGGAAAGTCGTTTTTTAGTATATTTTTAGTATTAGAAAGTATATTTTAGGAAATTCTCATGAATCCCCTTGGCGGCTATTGGATTTTGGAATTCATTCAGCAACGCCGGCTATCCTTTCAAGAAACCTGGTAAGTGTAAATTATTTATTATTATTAGTGAGTATATTATTATTAGTATTATTCTAAATAGTGAATAAAAAACATCATTTTTGTAAAGGCCGTTCGAACTTCTGGATGATTTACTATTAATTTCTCTATTTCATTAAGTGTTGAAATTTTACTTTGTTAATTGAGCTATCGTCCCCCCCCCCTTGTTCGTATTTGTTTCAAGTGATTTTTAGTCCCTGTTAGTTTAGCGACACAGTAAATATACTGATCAAATGTTCATCCGGAATATTCTATATAATCCCGATTTTCATTCTATGTACCAAATTTGAATTAAAGCTTCTCAAACTGTATCATTTTTAAATTAGCGATTACCTTTATTTAGTAGAAAAGGATGCTTTTAATTTGATCCGAGTATATTTACGATAGTTTCACCGGCACTGTCGAATGAACTAGAAGAAAATAATATTAAAAGTAGTAGCAAAATCTATTATTTCTGGTTTTGTCTTCCATTTCCTCGATTTTGTTTTTTTCTTTTTAACATTTTTATTAATTACAATTTTTATTGTATGTGATATTTTAGATTTTGGTAGCTGTATGCATGTGTGTTTATTTTAAATCAATTTGCATATCATTCATGGTTTCATTTCTTGCATCAACCAACTAGCTTTGGGGTAGAATTTCCGAAATTTTTGTCCCTTCGAAACGAATCCTCTTCCAAAACTTCTCATTTAATCGAAATAAAAATCTGATACTTTATACAACATATTAAATTTAATTGAATCTGAATTGGCGATGTAGTGCGTCATTCGAAAGGTGCATTTCTTTAATGAAATGTTTTCTTAACTGTTCATCACGCCATCCCCGATTTTCAGAGCGAATGAATCACAGTGAGGATGAGAAATGCGGAAGTATTAGTCTTCAAAATGCAATCTGAGAATGGCGATGGGGTCATTTTGGTACATTTTTGGGAACCTCTGTCCCATTTGCTTAGCTCACCCTCGGGTAAACCGTGTGATTTACTAAGACTGATACACAAGATAGAAAACGTTCAAAATCCTTGGGCACACCCCTGATGTCAACGACCTTTTGTTTATCACTTTCTTCGAAAAGCTGTGCACATAAAATATTAAAAGAGTGAAAGGACTCCATCCCTTGTATGGATCATCGCGACGATGCATTATTGTATTAAATAAAATTGATACTGCAATGGAGCACAGAACAGGCATTCATAAATAATTTATTTTGAAAGTATCTCTGAGTGGTTTGCAGCAGAATTAAAAATTTCACTCATAGACAGATTTTTTAATATTTTTTTCGCATACGAAATGTAGAGGAAATATTGGAATTCCTAGAAAATTCGAATTTTTGAGTTGGAAAAATTTTCATGTTTCAGACATTTTGAGTTCGAGAAACTAATTTCTAACATTATGTATTGCTTGCGGAACATATCTGACGGGAAAAGAGAACTCGAAACCGATTTGAGCAAAGCAGATAATATTTGGTGTACGAATTTTTAACAATTTTGTATATTTCTATTAAATTTTGTGCAAAATCAATTTAGAGAAAATACGTCTGTGCTGTTCGAATAGAATAAGAAAAAAGTATAGAACGAAGAGAGACAGATGGATAAAACTCTATGCGCAGATTTTAAATTTATTGTGTAGACCTATCAAATTTTGAGTCAAATACAACATAATGTTGATCGACTGTCGGTCTTTATTTTTAGAGACATGAAAAGGTCATGAAGGTGACTCAAAAACACAATAATTTAAATAAATCAAATTTGAAGCATGAATTTTGCGACTATTAGTTCTGTGTCAAAATTTGGTTTCCATTTATAAGAATTAAGTTGTCTAAAAGAAAAATTCGATTTTCGTATGCCCTTAACTTCATGCTTGGAACTAATTTCCAAAATAGCTAGACAAGGATATTCAATTCAATTCAATAAAACTGCTCATGTGAAGGGTTAAAATTTGGCAAACATTGCATACGAATGCCATGCAAGTCGTTCTCTGTCTCACATATAGTTCATTATGTTTTTCAATGGATGGGCGATAATACCTTTAAGAAAATATACAGAAAAGTTTGGTGAAAACCGCTTTCATACAAGAATACTGTCATCAAAAATGCCCTGCGAACAAACTTTCAAATCTCTATCACATCAGGAAGTGAAATATTAATCCAAATTTTGCCATCTTCCACCTTCACAAAAATTGCGCAAATAAATTGCACATTGCAATCGAAACAAACAAAAATGAGTTCTTTTAAAAAGAAATCTTGACAAGTTAAGCGCCACGCCGATATTGTTATCCATCCCCGCGGTGTTCGAAGATATTCACATTCGTTTAGATTAACATTACATCAGATATTTATGCGCTTTAAGGAAACTTATGATACATTTTTGATAGGAAATACTCGATGCATTTACTGTATATCGTGCAGTAAAAGAAAATTTAACGTTAGTCACCGCTGTTTGACGTAGTGCTTAACGTGCTAACATATAGATCTTAGAAAGTTTTCTGAAAATGTGATTAATTCTCTGGATTTTCAATAAAATATTTTTTTAAATCCAGATAGGATAATCAAGTTCATTATATGGTACTTACGAATTATACCGTCTTCCCCAACGGTTTAGTAATTCATTGGTGACGAATTTAAATTTGGTGATAAAGATCAACGGATTATACCATTGCCGGCTTGTCATAATTAAGAACTTAGCAACTCATTGGTGGCGATTTCAAATTTGGCGATAAAGTTGGACGGTAAAATACGTAAGTATTTATATAT
>JAOUZG010017228.1:47530-63102 GCA_026289955.1 Argiope argentata
TTTTTTTAACGTAGCGGGTTCGGATTGAATGGACTTTACTTGAGGACAGCACAAACAAATTTATTTACAGCTATTTACAGTTATTTGAAGGATAATTTATACAGTAAAAATTTCAGATAAATACAATCTAGCAGTCAACAGTCACTTACAGCGTAAATGCAAGTCTTACGCACAATAAACACAGTTTGAAAAACAGCTATCGTATAGCACAGCAACAGTAAATCACAGCAAGCTCATTAACACAGCGTTAGCAGCAAACGCAAACACAGCTCACTAATAACAAATCCTCTAGTCCAGAGAGACGCTTTTTATTTCAGAGCAATTTCTCAACTAACTCACTCACTCCGGCTACTCGTCCTTATATAGCCGAAGAAGCGCGTGCACCGAATCTCGTGAAAATTCTCAAAACGACGCGCACAATCTAGCGGCTACTAGACTATTCCTTTCGCCAAACCAATCAAGCTGGCGCGAGGCTCCTCGCCAAACGTCGCCATTTTTGGTGCATTTTCGTGCCACTCGCACACTTGTAACATTGCCCCCTCCTCAAGGACTGCACGTCCCAGGCAGCACAGACCCCGAGCAGAAGACACTCAATAGACATTCAGTTCCATACATGAACATTGGAAAACAATTAACATAAGGAACACTATTTACAAACGTACAGGCCATATTTACATAAATGAGGAAACCATGGTTTCAACTAAGTATTTGACAAGTCACCATAATAAGGGGCTAGCCGGTCGTTATGTACTATTCTTGGTTTTGAGTTCGGTGACTTCCTTATTCGAACCACGACGTCATTCAGTCTTTTCAGGACTGTATAAGGGCCTTCCCAGGAAGACTGCAGCTTCGTAGAGAGTCCCTTACGTCGAATTGGGTTCCGGAACCATACCTTATCTCCTTCCTTGAATTCAAATCCAGTAGCTTTTGTGTCGTACCTGGTCTTCATCTTCTCCGTCGCTATGTTGATCCGATCTCGGGCAAACCTGTGTACGTCTTCTAAACGGACCTGGAGTCTTGAACATAATCTACAGGCGAAGAAGGCGTATCCGGAGGACACCCGAACAGAATATCACAGGGCAGTCGGAGTTCCCGTCCAAAGAATATCTTGGATGGTGTGAATCCTGTCGTTTCGTGAACCGCGCTTCGATAAGCAAGCAGGAACAAGGGTAGTTTCTGATCCCAATCTTGTTGGTTTTTCGAAACGAAGAGAGAGAGGTTATTTAGAATCGTACGATTGAACCACTCTACCATGCTGTCTGATTGGGGATGAAAAGGTGTTGTCTGAGTTTTGTCGATACGGAGGAGTTTGAAAAGTCCTTGACATACAGCAGAAGTAAAATTCTTTCGAAAATCAGAGTGAAGCAGAAGAGGTGTTCCGAATCTGGAAATCCAGTTCTGAAGTAAAACTTCTGTTACAGTAGTCGCCTCTTGATCAGGAATTGGATAAGCTTCTGGCCACTTTGTGAAATAATCCATAACGACCAGAATGTTTCGATTTCCATCGTCCGTCCGAGGAAGAGGTCCCAAGATGTCTCAAATGGTGCACCTACATTATACCGCTGTAACTTACAACGACTACGTGTTTTTGGTCTTTACGGGCGTTACATCATCACATGTTCTGCACCATTCTTGAACATCATCCTTCAAGTTGTTCCAATAGAAACGCTCCCGGACTTTATAATTGTCTTCATGACTCCGAAGTGGTCACCAGCAAGACTGCTGTGCAATTCCTTCAGAACTTGATTTATCCTTGACCCGGAAGTATAAATTGCCACTTAACTGACTTCCCATCTTCGGACTCCCATTTTCTATACAGGATGCCGTTTCTAATTTCGAGTGAATTCCAGAGAGCCAAATAACGTTTACTTCCAGTACTGAGGCTTGAAATGCCTTGCCATTCAGGTCTTGATTTGTTTGATTGCATGAATTCTTTAATCGGTTTAATGTCAGGATCATTTATTTGTTCTTTGCGAACCTCTTCACCACTCCAGGGATCAGATTGAGGAGGGACGGCTGCTGCGATTTGGCGTACAGTTGGTGTAACAATTCCATATTTCTCTTCAGCGGAGGAGCAGTAGGGACAACCCTCGGAGCAGGGCTTTTTTGATAAGGCATCTGCATTTCTATGCAACGACCCTTTCCGATGTTTAATTTCAAAGTCGTATTCTTGAAGTTTCTGTATCCATCTGGCTATCTGACCCTCCGGATTCTTGAAATTTAAAAGCCAAGTCATAGATGCATGGTCCGTCCGGAGCAGAAATTTTTTTCCATAAAGGCAACTATGGACATTCTCCACGGCCTTCACTATAGCGAGCTTTTCTTTCCTGGTGACACAATAATTCCGTTCTGGTCTCGAAAGACACTTGCTCCAATATGCGATGACACGTTCGTTGCCGTCGATTTCTTGAGATAATACAACGTCAACGCTCTCATTACTTGCGTCTGTATCCAGGATGAACTGTTTTTCAGGATCAGGATAGGACAGAATGGGTGCCAATGTCAAGACTTCTTTCAAGTCGTTCAATGCCTTTTCGCATTCATCCGACCACAAGAATTTTTGTTTGTTTTCGGTTAGTCTGTGTAGTGGTCTAGTGATCAAATGTAATATGTGCAGAGGCCCAAGAAGCTTCTAAGTTCATGTACATTTTCAGGGCGGCGCAGGTCTCTAACTGCTAACACTTTTTCCGGGTCTGTTTGGACGCCTATTGCAGAAATTATGTGCCCAAGGTAGCTTACCTCATGACGGAACAAATGACATTTAGATGGATTCAACTGCAAGTTGGCATCTTTTAATTTACATAGAACTCTTCTTAAATTACATAGATGCTCTTCAAAACTCCGTCCGGCTATGGTGATGTCATCAAGATAAACGAGGCAAGCTTCTGGAGTAAGTCCTTTTAAAACTGTCTCCATTAGATGGTCAAAAGTTGCTGGCGCATTACGAAGGCCAAAAGGCATGACCTTAAATTGCCACAGTTCATGTCCTCCAGTTGTGAACGCTGTTTTCTCACGATCATCAGGATGGATCTCCACTTGCCACTATCTACTCTTCAAATAGAGTAGAGAACCACTCGTTCCCGGAGAGTGTATCTAGTGTATCATCGATTCGGGGAAGAGGGTACGATTATTTCTTCGTGATGTCATTCAGTCGCCGGTATTCTACACAGAACCTTGTAGAAACAACTTTCTTTCGGACCAAAACGATGGGAGAGGCCCAAGGACTAGACGAAGACTCAATGACGTCTTTTTCTTGCATGTCATTTAATAAATCTTTCACCTCTTCTACTTTGGCAAATGGTAATCTTCTGGTTTTCTGTCGTATAGGAGGATGATTTCCAGTATTGAGTCGGTGTTACGTTAACTTTGTTCTTCCGACATCATCTGATGTTTGGGAGAATAAGTCTTTAAATTCATCAATAACTATTCCAGCAGCGACTCTTTGCTCCTGCTCCAATTCAATGTCTTCCAGGCTCAAACAGTCGGAAGATTCCTTTGATGTTAAGCAGGAATTCTTCTCGATACAGGTTAACTGGAGAGCATTTGGCTAGAACATCACCCTTCTTAATTGATTTTGATTTATTACTGACATTGATAACCTTGCAGGGCACATTCTTTTTCGAGAGATCTACAAGACTGGATGCCACCATCGTTCCGCTTGTAAGACTCTCGTCGCTGGAAAATTCAATAACACCAAATCGGAAATTCTCCGTTTCGCTAGTAGAGCCCTCTAAAATTATTTCTCTTCTAACTGGGATAAGAAAGTCTGTTGAAGCAACAATCTGATGGCAGGTATTTACTCCTCCTAAATGGAAAAGAGTCACGACTTCTGATGTGGAGTGCTGGGAGTTATTTTTTGTCAATTATGAAGTCATATTTCTTCAGAAAGTCCAGTCCAAGTATAAAATTATCTGTAATTTCCGCTACGTAGATGGAATGGTCATAAGTAGCATTCCCAAATCTAATTACGATATTCATTTTCCCAATAATTGGGATTCTGTCACCAGTGACCGTTTGGAGGATGACCGTCCAGAGAATTTTCCTTCCCAGTGTTTCTGCAACATCTCTCCGCATGATGGTCACGTTGGCTTCTGTGTCAACGATCATTCGGCAGGGAATTCCGTTAACGAAGGCGTCAACAAATAAACCATTTTCACCGCCGCCTCTGGAAGATATCTGTAAAACTATAAAAATGGGGTTTTTCTTCATCTGGCAACCTCCACCCCGCGAGACCGCCAAATTCTAGTTTTCCTGGTTGCTTTGAGAAGAGTCTTTAGCCGTTTATCTAAGTGGGCTGATCAATTCCTTTGAACATGGCCCTCGTCGCCGCATTTTCAACATTTCACAGTTCTCTGGTCATGTTTGTTGGGCCTTTCATCTCCTTTCCGGATAAACTGGCAAATTGTTTTCACCATTTCAGTTAGATTTTGCAGCGAAGGATCTGATGCATCTTGGACCGTAGCACTTCTTACTGAGGTTATTTGTATTTGCTGATAGAGAGTGCTTAAAACTTTCGTACAATTTGTTTTCAAGACATAAGTGTTTCTATGACTTCCAGAAGGTGAATGGAAGATTCTGAGCGCTGGCTTGCTGTGGGGCGCATTGAAGTAGGACAGTCGATAACAGATGTTGCTCTTTTCTTCTTCGTTTATCATTCTGTAATTTCACGTTTATGGACACAATTCCAAACCACAGAGACAGTTGTCAGAAGACCCCTAGCCGGTCGCCCAAGAGTTAAAACCCCCACGGAAAATCAATATATTTCTATTAAGTCAAGCGGAATCGCAGGGCGACCTCCAAACTTGTGACATTTATGGTTACAGCTTCCATTGGTAAGGCGATATCTGCAGATACTGTACACCGAAGATTACATATGAGTGGACTGTACGTTCGGGTACCTCGAGTTTGTGTTCCTCTATCCGTCCAATCAAGAGGGACACGATTAAAGTGGTGCCGGAAACATGTCAATTGAACTGTGTCTGACTGGGACAGTGTCATGTCTACTGATGAGTCAAGATTTTCTCTGCAGCCAGATGACAAACGTAGAAGGATATGACGTGCACCAGGAAAACGCAATCAGCCCCAAAACATCACGCATTCCGAGGCAGAAGCATTATGGTGTGAGGGATTTCATTAGGATAACGCACCGACCTGCACATCTTTAAACGGGGTTCTGTGACGGCTGCCCGGTATCGAAATGAAGTCCTAGAACCCAATGTGAGATTGTACGTTGCAGCAGTTAGCCCTACTTTCGTTTTAATGGACAATAACGTATACATTGTCGATTACAACCTGGAGAGTGAAGGGAATGCGCGCATGGCGTGGCCAGCATATTCGCCCGACCTTAATTCCATTGAAAATCTTTGGGATGCTCTCGGCCGTGCTTTATCTTCACGTTTCCCACGTCCAGCCTATCTTATTGAGCTGGAAACTGCTCTACAAGAAGAATGACGATTGCTTCTGAGGTGGTTGAGCACCTAATTGAAAGCATGGTCACAAGGTGCAAACTTTGTTTACAGATGAGAGGGGATCACACACCCTATTAATGTCCTTTTTTTCCCATTTTATGCTGTTTATTTTCACTTTATACATAATTCTGTTTAAGTCTCCAGTATGTCATTATCTGATAACTTACAAAAATTTAACATTGTTTTTATTTCTGTATATAATTATTGATTTTGTTTTATGCATAAATATATATGCTACTTTCCTGCCGAATTTTATGTCAATCAAAGCAGTATTTGTTGATTTTTTGCATTTTAATCTTCGTGCTTAATGTTTGGAAGTGAGTGTAGTTTAGTAGATAGTAAATAATAAAGTAGATGAAGATTCAAGAAAGAGCCTTCTTTACCTCCTACTACTCATAAAAAATATTTACAGTTTTTTCGGAAAAATTACTAAACAAGATGCTTCGAATGAAAGCACATACATGGAATGTTTACTTGTTGATGTATAAATAAATAAAAAATATAACAGGAAAAAAGATCATATAAAAATAAAAACATGCCTAAAAATAGTTTAATGATTTTTTTTTTAAACATTCATCTATATTTCAGTTTATAAAAACTTATAGTAACAAACATATAGCTCTTTCTTTATAAAAGAAAAAATAATTTATTCTTTATCTCTATCACTACCAGTGAAAAGCTTGTAGGTTGAATTGTTGTAATAAAGATAACTTGCCGCAGAGAGGATAGTTGTGGTTGCAGTAATATACCTAAAAGAAACGAAGTAAATGAAATCCTAAAACAAATCAGACATAGAGTAGAAGTGTATTTCTTTTTAAAAAAATCAATATTTCAACATTTTTATAACGTATATTTATTAAGTCAAGTTGCAATGCCAAATTTAATTCTTAATTACTATTAGATTAAATCTGAGCACAAGAATTGTTTGCTATCAAATCCTTAAACTTCTAGTCATATTAAGAATAGCAGCATATTTCTTAGATTTACAAATAAATTTATTAAAGAAAAAATGTACTTTTATAGCAAAAACGTAGAAATTTACAGTATGAATATTTAAATAAAATCATTCTTCTTAAATATATTTTCTGTGTATTTTAGTAATTTCTAAAGAATATTAGATAAGCTCTATGCAAATCTTTTAATACTTTCATTGCCATAACTCATATCTTCCATCAAATTAGACTACTTTTTAAAGCTATATCTTAATTAAAGAAGGAAGTAGTTAGATAGCAGATATGTCAAACAGTCTCAAAGGCACCCAATATTAAAAAAATATATTATATGATTGCTTCCATCTGGGTTGGTATAACTAATTAAGTCCATTAGTCATACTTTTATAAAGGGGGAAAGTGGCAGATCATATTTCTCAAATAAACTTTGCAGTACCTAAATACATCTGAGTTAAAAGTCAAACCTTAACTACAGTCTAAAGAATTCAATTGCCTTTCTGAAGAGAATTTCAGTGAAAATTGGCCACCCCCCCTAAAAACTTCAGAGAATGCTCCGCACAAAAATAAAAGTACTTTAATTTTTATAGCTTTATCTCTAACTTTCTCATTTTAGTGCAGTGCAAATTAAATATGCAACCTGAAAGTAGAACTCTTAAGCTTCTGATTGGAATGCTTTAGCCAGGTGATGTTTTAATTTTTGGACACATTGTTGAAACCATGCTTTTGAAAAGTATTATTCAAGAAGGATTTGCTATTATGAATCTATGAGAATTATGACATTTCCATTTCATTATCAGGTTGCATTTTATATAAGCTTCAAACTCTATAGAGTACATGTAAAAGAAAAAAGCTGATCTTTATCCAATAATCTCAAGCAATCACTCTTTGAAATTTCTCAAAAATGCTATATTTATAGCAGCAAATTAATAATATACATATTATTAATTTGCTGCTTTAAATATATTGACAGTTAATTTTTCAAGAGAAATGCTCAATTGCTACATTTAAGGGTATTATTTAAATGCAACTAGGATTTGAGACATTTTAAAACAAACATTTAGTATAAAATTTCTAACTTAAATGCATATAAACAGGGTACTCATTTAATTGTATTTTTATTTCATTAATTTAAAACATTGCACATGATAGAAGAGCAATAATATCATTATTTATACAATAGCTGTTCATTCTGAACATTTTTTGGTCACATATGATTGCATTAAAATTTTATTTTTCTATAAAATAATTAAAATATTTTTCAAATAGAAATTCTTTAAAAATTAATTTTTCCTAAATTTTTTCATAATCAGATGATGAGTTGTAAATGATGTTTTAAACCCACAACTTACCAAAGAATATGCAAATACATATGATCAACATAGTTAAAGACAGGAGCAGCAAGTGAAGCTGAAACCAATGTTAATTGGATCATGGTGTTTATCTATATACATAAAAAAAGAAGCAAAATTACAAACTCATTTTGAAATTCACCTTTAAATACACTAATCATTAAATTCAATGGCCAAGGAAATTTTTCAATTCCTTGGCAATTGAAAAATCACATTTTCCCTATATATATATACAGGGTGGTAAAGCTTCCTAATAAGAAGGTAAATCAGATTTAAGACAATTATTATTACTTTAATCTTTAGAATACAAGAGCATTTGAGGTAATGAGGCTTTTACCAAGCGATTTTTGCATTTCAACCATTTGCAGCCTGAAAGATAATTGGATGTATAATTATTCACCGAATACGTGAACCTGTTTATTATACCAAAAGTGAGTGGGACTGTGTGACTGCCGAAGCGACTGTGTGATGCTGCATTGCTAGCACATTTTTTCTTTGTCTATACTTCGAAGAATCACTACCAAAGGTTTAAGATCGTGCACTGTATAAATCAATGTTGCAGAATTACGTTATTCTTCAATTGCAACCATGAAGTGACATCGTACGGATGCGAGATGGGGCTCCTCCACACGTTTACCCAATGTGTTCGACAAGTGCTGCAACAACACTTTGGTAATAGTCATCTCTTGCAACTTTACAGTTTCGTGGCAACCGCAAATCCCAAAATTTCTATGGATTTCTAATTCTGGGATTATCTGAAATCTAATATATATACATGCCTGGTCTACAAGATGAATCAAAATTGAAAGATACCATAACATTTGAAGTTATGCAGATTCTTCTTTTCATGTTACATTCTGCATTGTTGTCCACATTCTCTAGAATGCAACGTGTTGTTGCCTGCGAAGGTGAACACGCTGAAAACCTGCTATCATAACTTTCTATTCCAATAAAAGAATTTTTTCTCTTTCCTCTCGGTATTGTTAATAGTCCTTTATAATGCTTTTCTTTGCAAATGCTTTACGCCGGCAATTACGCCTCTAATAGTTCTTACGCCATTTGAGGATTTTCAATACGCAATCAATTTCCGCAAGGAAAAAGTGAGTGTTGCCATATGAAAATTTCGAATTTCTCTCACTGTAATAGTAACCGTAACTTTGTGTTGCTTAGAATCATTACAGTCTCCAGCTCATACATTAAAACAACCATGTCTGAAATTATGTTTCGATTGTTTGAGCGGATAGGCCACTAGATTTTCATGTATGAGAGAATTTATTAGTATTACCCGGTGTGTATATATATATATATATATATATATATATATATATATATATATAGCCGCAAAAAGAAAGACTGGTATGATTCACCATAGCTCGATTGGCAGAGTACTGGATTGCAAATCCATTGGTCCCTGGTTCGATTCAAGGCCAGCGCATTTTATCCAAAGACTGGAATTTTAATTTAAAATTGATCTTATTATTTCTCTAAAATCCAGATGATTCTGGAACATTCTTTACCATTTGAAAGAGATGATTCTCGAATGTTCTTCAGATATATAAAAGCTGAATTCTTCTCAGTTCTTCATTCTGTTCTCCAGCGAGTTGCTTGGTGCTAATAAACGCAATTGTTTCTAATTATCCGTGTCTTTAATTGAGTCTTTGCGACAGATTTGGTGGAGGCACTGGGTAACAATCTTTGCAAACGTGGATAATAGCGACAGCCTTCGCAGGAGCCTTCGTTTGAAAGGAATATCTCCAGAATTTGGACTTTATTCTCCACAGAGAAGAAAAACGAAAATGGCAGATGAGACTAAGCCCGTGGTAGTGACTCCTACATACCAACAACAGAGGAACCCATCGATCATTCGAGGAACCCCCTGAAGAAGACTCTTTAAAATGGCTTGCAGAATACGATCGAGTAGCAAAATTTAACAAATGGGACGACATGATGTGCCTCGTAAATGTGTATTTCTTTCTCGACGATACTGCAAAACAGTGGTACATCAACAACGAGGGCAACTTGACCTCTTGGGAAATTTTTAAAACCGGACTAAATGCACTTTTTGGTGATCGAAAAAAATATACCAGAAAGGTGGAGGAACAACTGAAGTACAGAGCTCAGTGTTCGGGAGAAAGTACGCAGTCATATATACAGAGTATCTTAGGTCTCTGCCGAAAAGTAAATCCATCGATGTCTGATGATGAAAAAGTGTCACACTTAATGAAAGGTATTGCGGAAGACAATTATCAGAGTCTACTGATGAAGGAAATAAGCACTACAGCTGATTTCATTAAATGGTGTAACTATATCGAGGATATTAAACAGAAGAGGATTGGACGACGAAAGTTTGAGAGGCTTCCAAACGTCGTACCGATAGCAACCATTGAAGACCAACTAAACGCATGAACCTATTGCATATTTGGACTCCTACACCCAAGCCCCATCACTTGACGAAATGGTTTCAATGAAGTTTAAAAAATCATATCACCAGTTTCGGTAAAACCTGGCGAAATCCAACGACGACCAACATATGCCACTGTAACCAGGAGATCAAGAGTACCCGCTCAAAGATTACCAATGCAGCTCAGAAAAACTGATCTTTGGCAAAAAACTGACAATAGACCAGTTTGTTTTCACTGTGGACGTCCCGGACATGTAGTACGCTACTGCAGGGAGAGGAAAGCCATTTTCGACAATTATCACAATCGACGACAAAACTTGAATGAAATTGACGATGAAGAAGAAACTCGCCGACCAAACTTCATTAGACGTTCTACACCTAGTCCGACTAGAGGCAGATCCCCAACACGCCGTTTCAGATCACAGTCGCCGTACCGTCGACCAAGTCGATCCTCAAACCGTAGGAACAATGAATACTAAACGAGGCGACCTACAAAGGAGGTGAGGCCGCATGTTATGAAAATCCTCCGTCAGCCGCAAAGATGACTGGTTACCAACTAGATGTAATAATAGATTATAAGTCAATTCGTGCTCTTGTGGATTCTGGAGCTTCATTTTCCATAATCTCTGATAAATATCGTCGGTTCTTGAAGAAGGTACTGTTCTCTGAAGCCAAAAACATTATGCTGAAAGTCACCGATGAAAATTTTGTTCGGCCGATAGGAAAATGCACTTTATGCGTCTCTATCAATAGCCAGGAGATGTCGTTTGAATTTATTGTTTTGCCGCATTGTAGTCATGACATAATCCTTGGATGGGACTTTTTAGCAGCTTCCCAAGCCATGATAGACTGCGGACAGAGTGAATTATTTCTAGAATATGCTCCCCAAGATTCCACTGCATTGGACGCATGGAAGCTGTATGCCACAAAGGACTACACGCTTAAACCTCGTTCTTTAACCAAAATAACAGTTTCAGGAAGCCCAGTCCGAGCATGCAAAAATGTAGCCATCGATGGCAGTAAACAATTACTCTTCGAGCGCCATATTACTCTACCATCCATGATATCCTCATACAATAATGGGCAAAGTCAGATCTGGGTTGCTAATCTTCAGTCGGGAAACCGAATCATTCCTAAAGGAATGTTTATAGGCTTAGATGAGCCCCTGGATGAAGGACATTAATGTGTGATTTACGACAAGTCATATGGTCCCGATACGCCTCAAGAGAAGTCCCGAAGGATTATACGAGTTTAAAGTTATGCCATTTGGACTCTGTAATGCGCCGGCGATTTTTGAGAGAATGATGGACAATTTGCTACTCCATCTGAAATGGTCAACGTGTCTTTGCTATCTAGACGACATAATAGTGTTTTCAGAAACGTTTAAAGACCATCTTAGCCGACTGAGTCTCGTTATGAAATGTCTTCTGGAAGCTGGTCTGGTGCTTAATCCAAAGAAGTGTCTTTTTGCCGCCCGAGAAGTAAAAATACTAGGTCATCTTGTATCCAATAGGGAGTTCGACCAGATACCGACACAGTAAAAGCCGTAAGAGCGTTTCCTACTCCGAAGAATGTACATGATGTAAGAAACTTCATTTGACTTTGCTCATACTTCCGAAGATTCATTAAGGATTTTTGTTATCTTGCTGAACCCTTGCAGGTGCTGCTAAAAGGTGATACAAGGTTTCATTGGGGGACGGACGAGATAGAAGCTTTTGATAATCTGAAGAAAGCTCTCACCTCTGAGCCAGTGTTGGGAATATACGACGAAAATGCCTCAACCGAAATTCATACAGACGTCAGTGGATATGGCATTGGAGCTGTTCTAATCCAAATTCAAAATAACGTAGAAAAAGTTCTAGCATACGTCTCCAGAACTCTAACAAAAGCGGAAAAGAACTACACCACTACAGAGAGGGAATGCCTTACGATCGCATGGGCCATCAACAAATTTCGGCCGTTCCTATTCGGAAAGCATTTTACCGTCGCAACTGATCATCATTCATTGTGCTGGCTCATGGGCTTGAAGGGTCCTTTTGGGAGATTGGCAAGATGGGTTCTCCGTCTTCAAGAATATGATTTTTCAGTAAAATACAAAACTGGTAAGAAGCATAGAGATGCGGACACTCTCACAAGAAATCCTGAGGACGATGAAATTGAGGCATCAGAGAAAAATCTAGCTATCATTGCGAACAAAAGAAAGATCCCTATATCACCAGAATGAACCCTTCCAATAATCTCCTCGCCGCCAACAACAAGGCATTTGAAGTAATTAATGGGGTCCTCTGCAGAAAGAATTTTGATCCGGATGGCAAGATGTGGTTACCAGTCATTCCCAAACAACTGCGAGCAGACATATTTAGACATTTTCACGACGATTCCACCGCAGGACATCTTGGCTACGCAAAAACTTATGACAGAATCCGCAAAAGATTTTACTGGCCAGGGATGTATCGAAATGTTGTCCGATATGTCATGCATTGTCGAGAGAGTCAAAGAAGAAAATCCATCCCTTAACGACCACCTGGATGCTTAATCCCCATTCCTCCTGCTATTGAACCTTTCCAACGCATTGGAATCGATCTTCTCGGGAGATTTCCAAAATCTACCCGGGGAAATATATCATAATCTGTACGGATTACCTGACCCGATATGCCGTCACGAAAGCTTTGCTTATCGCTGAGGCCGAAGAAGTTGCAAAGTTTTTGTTGGAAGAAATTATTCTGAGACATGGAGCTCCAAGAATAATTATCACTGATCGTGGAACAGTATTTCAATCCAGACTTGTCTCAGCTCTCGTCAACCTATGTATTGTAGATCATCGTATGACAACGGCGTACCACCCCCAAACAAATGGACTGACAGAACGCTTCAACAAAACATTGGCCGATATGTTGTCCATGTCTGTTGATGTGGAGCAGAAAAATTGGGACGAAATTTTACCATTCGTAACATTTGCCTATAATACCGCTAAGCAAGAGACGACGGATTTTACATCTTTCTATTTGCTTCATGGCCGTGAAGCTTAAACGACGATGGACACTATGTTACCATTCTGTCCTGATGCTGTGGATGATGATTACTTAGGCAAAATAATTGCCAGAGTTGAAGAATCAAGACAACTAGCACGAGTGCGTACTTTGAAAGCTCAAGATGCAGACCGTCGACGCTACGACTCCAAACACCGAATGGTATCTTATGCTCCTGGAGATCTTGTATGGGTCTATACTCCAGTACGAAAAGCTGGCCCTTCAGGGAAGCTTTTAAGAAGATATTTTGGACCATTACAGGAGTTACGCCTTCTATCAGAAGTGACCTATGAGGTTAAAGATTTTGACCTTGCCTCCCGAAGAAGAAAATCGAAAGATGTTGTCCATGTCACAATTATGAAACAATATCATGATCCGACTAAGCAGATTGAAGTGGAAGACAAAACAAGCCAGGATACCGTTTCAACGCAAAAGAACACAAATACAGGGGGCGATTACAAAGGACCTATGACGCGCTCCAGAAAGAAAAAAGAAACTGAATGACAGCGGGACGCTGTCCTTTTTATTAGGAGAAGAAATGCCGCAAAAAGAAAGACTGGTATGATTCACCATGGCTCGATTGGCAGCTCGAGCTGGACTGCAAATCCATTGGTCCCTGGTTCGATTCCAGGCCAGCGCATTTTATCCAAAGACTGGAATTTTAATTTAAAATTGATCTTATTATTTCTCTAAAATCGAGATGATTCTGGAACATTCTTTACCATTTGAACGAGATGATTCTCGAATGTTCTTCGGATATATAAAAGCTGAGTTCTTCTCAGTTCTTCATTCAGTTCTCCAGCGAGTTGCTTGGTGTAAATAAAAGCAATTGTTTCTAACTATCCGTGTCTTTAATTATCTTGGCTACGATATATATATACAGTTCAAATTTTCAATCGTTAATTAGATACTTTTTATTCATCCACTCAAGTTCAAGTAAATTTGTTTAAATTTATAGTGGATGGCATTTGATGTTAATACAGATTTTTCAAATCTTAATTCATTAATTTTTATTTATTAATTAAAAACTAATTTTCTCGCCAAAAAGCTTCATTTCTCCACCGCCAAATAAGTAACGAATTCGGTTTGCTTTTCCTAACATCTTTTTAACCGATTATTTCAAACAATTCTGTTTATTTTCTTACTGTCTGATGCATTTAAAATAAAACATTGTTAATTAAACAATTTCTTATATTCGTTTTGAAGTACTTTCGAATAAATACAGAAAAAAGAAATATAAAAATTTCTAATCTATATTGCGTTACCCCAACTAGCATAGAAAATTAAGACATTTTGCATTGTCTCAATTGGCGTTGAAAAACGCTAATATAATTTTTTGATAAATGAATTTATAGTAACTTTATTAGGTCAGAATTATTATTATTATTATGTCAGAATAGCCTGCTTGATGGAGTGTTGGATTCGTATCCCTTAGAGGAAGTTCGAATCCGCCAGCTTCCTCTACAGCGAGAGTAATACCACTGGCGGTATTACTCCTAACATGGAGGTGATCTTTCTATGTTCCAGAACTAAATTATGATCTGTGGACAAATGAATGAAAGTCCCGCCCCATAAAAAGGGTTTATGACGTCTGAGAGTTAGAAGACAGACTTTGCCCTCGGGTGTTCAGGAGTCCATACCCTCAGAAACTATTGCACCACTCTATCGGTTGTAATGCGGAAAACAGAAACAACAACAATTATAATTATTTAATAAAAAGTAACCTAAAAAAAATAAAAAAAATACTTTGTTAACCCAAATAGGCAATGATTTTAAAAAATTGGTTTTTTTTAATATTACTAGTTATCAAATTTAAGGCAGGCATTATGTTTAAGGCTATTTTTGTTGAATAAGCTCCAGTTTTTGAAATAAACTAATAAATGCAGCTAGTTTTAATATTTATTTCAGTTTCTATTTTATCTATATTATATTTTATCTAATTATATATTCATTTTATAATTTTATTTTAATAGTCCTGGCTGTTAGAGCACTAATCATTTTTAATATAAAACAAACAGATGGAAATAAGATAATTCCTCCAGCACTCAACATAAAACTTGATTTAATGAAATAATTGATTAGGGCATTGAATAAAGATGTCATTTATAAATATATTCCTGGGCTCCGCAATGAAAGCTATAAAGCAGGAAATTAGTAATGATCTTCAAATGTGGTTCATTCCAACGTTCAATGTATCTAAATGACTAATGTTTAGTAAAAAATATTTTTTATCATAAAATATTTTTTTCATGGTAAATTTGAACTTTTTTACTAACCTATATCATCTCAAACATATAAAAGAAACCCTTCTTATCTTAATAGCTGATTCAGTATAATTCAATTATAAAAGGAATATATATATATATATATATATA
>JAOUZG010017232.1:0-16505 GCA_026289955.1 Argiope argentata
AGTTCCCTGTCATATGTACTATATCCTTTCTGAGCATTAGATAACTTCTTAGAAAAGAAGGCTAAGGGTTTCCAACTTTCTCCTTCCAACTGTTGCAGCACGGATCCAACAGCGAAGTCTGAAGCATCACTGAAGAGAGCTAACGTTGAGTCAGGATTTTGAAAACTTAATAATGTAGCATTCGCTAGATCTTTTTTGCACTGCTCAAATTTTTCTTTTGCTTCATCGGTCCACGGAATTTCACGTTTATCCTTCTTTTTGGAACCTTTTAAACACTCATGAAGAATTGCTTGGTTTTTGGCAGCATCTTTGATGTATCGCCTATAGAAATTAATGAGACCAAGGAAGGTACGCAATTCATGAATAGTTTCAGGTAACTTATAATTCAAGATAGCATTTACCCTTTCAGGAAGAGGTTGAGAGCCTTGAGGAGTAATCAGGTATCCTAAAAATTCTAACTGATTTGCTCCAAAAATCGACTTTCCAAGATTTATACGAAGACCATATTTATTTAAACGAGAGAAAATTATTTTTAGATGCTCTGAATGTTCATCTTCGGTTGAAGAAGCTACTAAAATATCTAAATATGCAAAAACAAAGTCCAATCCAAAAAACACTTCATTAATAAAACGTTGAAATGTGGATGGAGCATTCCTTAATCCGAAGCTCATAACGTTAAATTCATATAAACCGAATGGTGTAATGATTGCTGTTTTTTCTTTATCTTCTTCCGCTATTGGTATTTGAAAATATGCCTTAAATAAATCAATTTTTGAGAATATTTTTTTTTAAGATATGATGAAAGTCTTCAATTCGTGGAATGGGATAAATATCGGGAATCGTTTGTGCGTTTAAGCGCCTGTAGTCCCCGCATGGTCGTAAACTTCCATCATTTTTGACAACTAAATGGAGTGGACTGGCCCATGGAGATTTTGAAGGTCTAATTATATCATTATCTAACATAAATTTGAATTCCTGTTTGGCTAATTTTAATTTATTTGTATCTAACTGACGAGCTTTTGAAAAAACAGGTGGGCCTTTTGTAGCTATATGATGTTTCACATTATGTTTTGAGCTTGAAATTAACAAATTTGGTTTGGTTAAATTCGGATATTGTAACAACAATTTCGCATACTGAGAATTTTTATCAGTCGTGCTTATGCTATCGGCACTTGTTATGCATGTAATATGACTTCGAATTGATAAATTTGTAACACCATCTATTAATTTTCTATTATGCATATCAATTAATAATTTAAATTTGGTTAAAAAGTCTGCACCCAAGATAGCACGATCTACTTTAGCGATTACGAAAGGAAACTGGAATTGTCGACGTAGGCCTAAATCCAAAGTTAAAATTTTAAAACCAAAAGTGGGTATTATTGTTCCATTTGCAGCATACAATTTAAAGGAATTACATACTTTATGGTTTGATGTGGCTGGAATAATAGAAAGATCAGCACCACTATCAACAAGAAAGCGTAAACCGGTCGTTTTATCGGTAATAAATAAACGGTAATTACGGCAATCTTCAAATTTCTTTGCAGCAGAATCTGCCGTCGAAACTACTGCTGTTCGGAGTTTTCCGACTCTTTCCAACTGCATGGACTCTTGCATTTATTCGGGTAACATTTATTTCCAAATTTGAAATGAAAATAACACAATGTTCCATTAGGATTATATTTCTTTCTAGACTGACTACGACTCCTATCTCGACGAAAACCAGATTGACGAAATTTATTTCTAGCCTGTCTGTGCACTTTTAGTTCCAAAATTTTTTTTTCTAGGTTAGAGATTTTTTTCAGCATTGTACTCATCACAGAATTCTCAGAATCAGCAGAATAAATTTCTGTAGATGAGCTCCTTTCAAATATTTTATCTGCCATTATTCACAAGTTGTCTAAATCTTCGTTACTTACAACCAAAATATTTTTAATAGATTCTGGCAGCTTGCCAAGCCAGAGAGTACGCAAAACTTTATCGGATATATTTGTGCCGCCAAGCGATTTCATTTTTCTCAGTAGTTTACTAGGCTTCATATCGCCCAAAGATATTCCTGTAAGCAATTTTGTTATACTTTTTTCTTCACTCTCTTTAAAAGTACTGAGCAATCGCTCTTTTGCAACAGCATACTTATCATTCCGATCACTTTGAATTATATCCCATATATTTTCAACTACTTTCGCTTCTAACTGCGAGACAAGATAATTAAATTTAGTTTGATCTTGGTTTATATTTGCAATGGAAAATTGGGCTTCAACTTGGAAAAACCAAATTTCAGGTTTTTCTTCCCAAAATGGAGGAATTTTTACGCTTACCTTGTTTGCTTCACAGCGCTCATTTGCAGCGTTCAAAACAGAAGTGTCGCCGGTAGCCATACTATTAGATAAAAATTCTTTTCACACTTAGGGTCACCAATTGTGGTGCTGTTATATTCAGTTCATAAAGATAAGTTATAATAACATTATTATTATTTCAGAATGATTAATGCAGATTATATTTCATATTAAAAAGAAGCGAAGCTATATCATGTCAACATCATTTTTATTCCATCAAGAAGCAACTAGTGTTGCCAATTCTTTAAGAACAAACTTGTGAAAACAAAGATAATAATAATACAAATATAGCTGCTACATATACACAGATATAGCTGCTACATCATGAAACAAATTAGACTTATTTTTTTCGAACCCAATACACCCAGCATCGGTTAGATGCACCCTGCGTATCACGAATGAATTTATTCTGGTTATGATTTAACATAAATTAATGGTACCCTCGGCGGGATCGGGTGTATTGGATTTTAACGGAAAGCTGTTTGGAGCTTTAAAGTAAATATTTTTTGAACTGATTTGAAACCGTTGAATTTTTCGTAATGGATCTGAAGACGTTAAAATTAAAAAGAAAAGGGCTCAGAATGGCGTTTACGCTCTGTGCTAACAAAATTGAAGCCGAATTGAAAGAAGCGAGTGAATCAGTTTCGCTTTCGGTTCTGAAGATGCAGCTTGCGGATAAATTCCAGCGCCTTGATGTATCTCAAACTGAAATATTTGAACTCTTATTAGTGCAAGAAGATGGCGAAAGCCTATTTGCGAAAGATTTAGAAGAATCTGATGTATACAGAGATCGATATTTGGAACTTTGTACACGAATTGAAGCACAGCTGCGACCTGTTCCTGAACCCGTATTATGTGAACCAGCACGAAAATTTAAATTACCAACAATTGAATTGAAGAAATTTAATGGAGAACCAAAAGAATTTCTGTCTTTCTGGAGTCAATTTAAGAAAATTCACGAAGATAACTCCATTGCTGATGAAGACAAATTTCAGTATCTTCTACAGTCAGTAGAAACCAATTCGAAAGCAGAACGATTGGTTCTCAATTTTTGCAGCCACTGCTGTGAACTATCCGAAAGTAATAGAACAATTGAGGGAACGCTTTGGGCGTGATGATCTACTGGTTCAAATTTATGTGCGAGATATGTTATATCTCGTTATGAAAAATGCCGTTAAAGGACGAGTCAAGGCCGACTTAACGTCGCTGTATGATGAACTCGAGGGAAAATTAAGGGCCTTAGAAAGCCTGGGAAGAACTCAGGAGAAATACGGAGACTCTTTAATCCCATTAGTAGAAAGTTGCCTTCCCGAAGAGGTATTGATCGCGTGGGAGCGAAGAAGAAACCAAGAGCTACCGGACACCAAAAGCTGTCGTTCCTTGGAACATTTAATGACTTTCCTACGCAAAGAGGTGCAAGGCGAAGAAATGGTGTCGCTTGCACGAAGTGGATTCATTTCAAAAGAACCCCACTATAATTTAAAAAAGGATACTTCTCTTGTTAAGGTAAATCGCGATCTTGCTACCGCCTCTGCCCTTGTAAGCCTGGATTCTGGTAAGCGTTTTCTTAATTGTATCTTTTGCGATAAAAGCCATCCTAGTGAAAAATGCTTTGCTGCTAGGAAAATGTCACTGGATGAGAAACGGAAAGTTTTAATTAAAAAGGGTGCATGTTTTTCTTGTTTAAAAAAAGGTAGTCATTTAAGTAAATTTAATCATAAGTTAAGTTGTTCTTTGTGCAATAATAATTCTCGTTTTGAAATAATGTGTCCAAAACAAGAAAAAGAAATTGTTTGTAAAACAGAGAATTCTCTCTCTAATTGCTGCAGAAGCGAACGTGTGTTTTTACAAACACTTTGCGTGGTTATTCGCTGCCAAGGTCATGAGAAAAGAATTCGTGCGTTATTAGACTCCGCGAGCCAAAGTAGTTACATCAGCGAAAAGCTAATAAATCTGTTTAATTTAACTCCTCTTAGAAGAGAAACAGTGATTCATGCGCTGTTTGGGGGGGGGAGGAAACGGAACCGAAAGAACATAGAGTGTTTTCTATTGAAGTGAGCGATTTAAATAAGACTTATTCTTGTGGTTTTGAAGTTCTTTCAGAAAAAAAGATATGTAGATTAATTCCTAAAATTATTGATAAGAAAGTTTTGACTGATTTAAGAGAAAGAAAAATAACTTTGTCAGATTCTTTTTGTGAGGAAGCGGAAATCGATCTTTTAATTGGGGCTGATGTAATGGGAAAATTATTAACAGAAAATATTGCAGAATTGGACTCCGGATTGACAGCCGTGGAAAGTAAGCTGGGTTGGACGGTAATAGGAAAACAGAATTTTCGTGGAAGGAATAATTTAATGACAACTGTGTCTATGCATGTCGGGAGAATTCCTTTGAATGAATTATGGGAACTTGAGGCTTTGGGGATATCTGATCCTACTGAAACAGATAAAGATGAAAATTATTTATCTGACTATAATTAAAAAATGAAAATTCTTCCCAATGGAAGATTCGAAGTTGAGCTTCCGTGGAGAATTGAATCAAGGAATTTACATGATAACATGGAACTAACTTGGAAGAGACATGAAAGAATGATTAATAAATTGAAGGGTGGTAATTTTTTCGATGATTACAAGCAGGTATTCATAGAATGGGAAAAAAGGGGTGTAATTGAAAGAGTACCTATAAACGAATTGAGTAATAACTGTCATTATTTACCGCATAGGCCAGTTATAAAATTAAATAGCGAAACAACGAAGGTTCGGTCGGTATTTGACGCTTCTGCCTCTCAGAGGGGGAAATTCTCATTAAATGAATGTTTGTATAAAGGAATTAATTTACTGGAAATGATACCCGATATTCTTGATCGTTTTAGAATTTTTCCTATCGGTATAAGTGCTGATATTGAAAAGGCATTTTTGATGTTGTCTGTTGCCCCTAAAGATAGAGATTTTTTAAGATTCTTTTTTCCGGACTCGGAAGGGCAAGAAATTTATAGACATTGTCGTGTGGTGTTTGGGGTTTGTTCAAGCCCTTATCTACTAAATGTATCTTTAATGCATCTTTTAGAGAATTGCCCTCCTGAATGTAGTGAAATTGTTCAAAAATTGAAAATGTCATTCTATGTTGATAATTTAGTATCTGGAGTTTTTAATGTTAATGAATTAGAGCAATTTATTGAACAGGCAAAAAATATTATGTCTAATGGTTGTTTTAATTTGCGTGGGTTTGAGAGCAATGTTGCTGGTGACAATGTTGACAAACATTCCGTTTAGGAATAGTGTGGGACTTGGATAATGATACTTTGAGTTGTTGTATAGATTTAGAACCGGTTACATGTGAATTGAAAATAACAAAAAGAGTAATTCTGTCTAGGGTACAGGGAATTTTTGATCCTATTGGATTGTTAGCTCCGACAACATTGCTCCCGAAACTGCTATTACAAAATTTGTGGAAGATGAAAGTGTCTTGGGACTCTGAATTACCTCCTAATATTATAAATGAATTTTTGAAATGGTCTAGAGAAATTTCTGTATTGAAAGATGTTACTTTGCCTCGTTACATGTTTATAAATCCGTCTTCTGAACTGCATATTTTTGTAGATGCTTGCAAAGGGGCATACGCTGCATGTGTCTTTGTCAGATCAATAATTGATGATGAAGTAAAGGTCTTTCTCATTAGAGCGAAATCTAGGGTTACTCCTCTCAAAAATATTAGTATTCCACGTTTAGAGTTGATGGCATGTAACATTGGTGCTAGACCTAAATTCTATTATTAAAGCTCTTGATTTTGTGGAACTTAAAGTCACATTTTGGTCTGATTCCACTACAGCTCTTTGGTGGATAAAGGAGTCAGGAAATTGGTCAGTTTTTGTGACCAACAGAGTTAAAGAAATACGAAATCTGACCAAAATTGAATCATGGAAACATATTCCTGGAAATAGGAATATTGCAGATCTATTATCACGTGGATGTTCCCCTCAAAAAATGCTTAATTCTAGATGGTGGGAGGGACCTCCTTGGCTAAAAGAAAATCCGGAGAATTGGCCGACTGGCGAAATTTGCGGTCAACCTGCCGATGTAGACTTAGAGAGGAGAAAGACTAGAGTAGTGAATGTTGATCTGACGGGGAACACAACCCTGTGGCTTTTAGATAATGTTTCTAGTTATGACAGAATGATAAAAGTGTTTGCTTGGATTTTAACCCTCTAAGGGTTATACACGTATTTCTACGTAGCCGCAAGACGTCACGGCAAGGGCGCTGCACGTATTTTAACGTAGGCTGAGAGACGACTCTCTTTCGCTGTGCACGGAAAATTACGTAGGGGGTTGTTGGTTCTCCTAGCGTTGCCGACGCATTTTAACGTTTTTCTTCCCCCCAACAAGTTTGGACATCTTTATGGATCGGAGGGGAGTCAGCACAATGGATGTTTTACGACCATTCAAGGATGCCAAAGGAACTGAGGGCTCGAAGAGCCCTTAAGGGCAAACAGCGTTGTGAATGGGGACGGCGTAAGAGAGGAACAAGATATCGTTGAATAAAAGAGGAACAAAAAAGTTTCTCAAATTGTGTGTCCCATAAGCGTCTGTGTGTGCTTAGATTTAAATTGTATTTAGTTTGAATAGTATTTCGTGGATAAAGCTTATTTGAACGAAATTTTGTTTTAAATTTCCTTTGAATTTGTATTCAGAATACAGTTGTATGCTCTCTTGTGATTAAGCGTCGCATTAAAGCATCAGAAACTCAGAAGGAATATATTTGAAACATTGCTATCAATATATAATTAATAAATTAAATATATTTCGCATTTATATTTAAAATATTTTTTAAAATGCAAATTGAGGCTTTTTTCTCTAATCTCTACCTCTAATTATTTTTCTTCGCTCAAAGTAAACAGATGCAATTGAATTTTGAGTTTTAAAGTAGCCTGAATTTTGAAGAATATAATAAAGTATACTGTTATATTGTTTGTCTTTTCAGATTTATATAGTGTAAATGCATAGAATTGTGTGTTCGATTTTTTATAAAGTTCTATAATGAACAGAATGAAATAATCTTAAATTCATAAAAGAAACAATAAGAATATTTTTTTAAAAATTGTTTATATTTGTGAAGTTATTAGTATTAGTTTAGTTATTAATGTTCAGATATTTATTAATATTAGTTTAACTTTTGATATTTAGTTATTAGTATTTATACCTAGCTGTAGATAAAAAGAAATAGCAAAATAATTTGAATTAAATGTGTGAAAAATTTTAACTGGTAACATTTTAAAAGTCTTAACACCGTAAACTATCTTAACATATTTCTTTAAATAGTTGATCAAAGAAGATACATTTCTTGAATAAAATGGTAGTTCTATAAAATCTTTAAAAAATCAAAGCATTTGTATTTATTTGACAGTTTTTTGAAGCAATTTTTTTTTTTGTTATGCTAAAGAAACTTCTTTATTAGAGGCTAAAATCTGAATGGATAAATAACATAGCTTTCAGTGCAGCAGGATTTTTAATGACATGTTTTTACGACATACTAGTGGAAAACAATGCAGATAAATGCTTAATTGTTGTGTGGACCACAAATTATTTATGACTATTGAAATGTCCTAAATAATTCATAGCTATGGCTTAAAATCCCAACCTGTAATTTACTCATGAAATAAATGACTTGACGTTACTTTACTCATATTTTGGCTGATGTTTCCTATGGAAGAAAACTTCAAAAACATTGGCGTGGATCGATCTTAAAAGTTGTCGGACTCACACTGGCAAACAATTTTTATCAAGATTTTATTATTTTTAAAAGCAATTGAAGGATTTATTATCTGATAAAGATCAATGGTGGTATTAACCTCCTTATTGTCTCGTATGCATATGCTTATGCAATGTAACGCTATCCGTATTTCTTAGTATATTTGAATTGAAACAATTATGAATTTTGTGCCTTTTAAATCGGAGCTAAAATTCCACATTCTTGCGATAAAGATCTCAAAGCAATGTACCAAACTTCATTTATCTATATTTTGTAATTTCAAATAATTATTCAAACACTCAGAAAGAGACTGACTCGTGGATAATCAATATTTTGACAGATTATATTTTTTTTAAAAAATTAATACAAATCTACCTTTTGATAAAATTGTATGACACGCTTAATTTATCTAAATGCTTCCGTTTTGGTGCATCATGTATACGCATACACGATTTTTACACACACATACATGATTTTTACATTTCCATCAACTAGTTTCATCTAATATTTGACACAAGATTACAACTAATTTAATTACAATTAATTTAAGAAATTGCAATATATTGACTTACAAAAAAGAAAGAAATTAAAAGTTTCATAAATTTTTTCTTGGAATAATTCCTATTGAATGCTCTGACTTTTTAATTTTGGCTACTGAATTCAGAAAAGCTTCAAAAAAGATTCAGGAGTTTAAAGTGTTTAAAAAAAGAAAGGATTAAATCATATCCGATATGCTACATTGAGCTGAAATTTGAGAAATAATTGTTTATTTTTAAGTCAGTTATATAAATAATTACTTGTTTAGCAAATTTTTCAAATATTTTAACGTTTTTAAAAAACTGAATTTGTTAATGTGCATTATCATGTTTAATATAAAATAACTATACATTTTCATTTCCTATCCTGCTTTCTAATGTTATTTTAAAAGTTGCATTTAGTCTCCATACACGGTTCTTAAGTCCAGTGTTTATCACTTTTTTATCGTGAAAGAACATGATGTTGCTCTGGGGATGAGGTTTCTGACGTCAACAAAAATCCGTAGACGAAAAATTGAAATTTTATTATCTGCACGAGCATCTAAAAAAATCAGCTTTTAATAACGTGATGTCATCCCATTTACAAAAGCTCTGGTTAAAAAAATTATTTCTTAACTACAGCAAATAAAACCTAGAAAAATGTCATTTTGAGGACGTGATTATGTAAAATGAAATAAATAGAAATTTGTTATTTTTTTAAAAAGGAATTAAGGCTAGATAAAGTTTTTTAGACCGTTGGCAATCAATACTAAAGTGACTTATTCAATGAAACAATGAAAATGAATAAAAATATAATTTAGCTTGCTCGAGCACGTGGTGAGTGGCCGTTCAAGAAATTATGTTCTAACACGATACATTGAAATATGCATAACAGATTTCATTTAAACCTTTTTTTTTAATCTTAAATGTATTTAACTTTTAAATTAGTATATTTTCATATTTCGATCTTAATTTTTTTTAAAAATCTTTTATATATATATATATATATATATATATATATATATATATATATATATAGTTCAAATAATAATTGATTAATTTTTATTTATTAATTAAATATCACCAAAATCTCCATTTTCCAGTCTCCAAATAAGTAACGAGTTTGTTTTCCCCATACTAATGAGGTTCGGCTTAACATGTTTTCAGCAGATTATTTTAAACGACTTTGTTTATTTTCGTAATGTTTAATGCATTTAAAATTAGACATAGAACATTTATCGGTTTCATCGATTCATTTTGAACTACTTTCAAATTAAAATAATAGCGAATAAATAAATTAGAAGTTTCTAATCTATATTGCATTACCCAACAGGTGTACCCAACTGGCGAGGGCAATTGGCTTTGAATCTTCAATTGGCGTTGAAAATTCAATGCTATATAATTTTTTGATCAATTATTTATAGTAATTGTAATTATCAGGTCAGGATAGCCTGGTTGGTAAGCATTGGTTTCGCTTCCCTTGGGCTGCGAGTTCGAACCCACTAACCGAAGACTTTCTGTATGTGTGTGTCTGTGGTGGACGTTACATCTGCCTTGGTCACAAACTCCTCTATGTCGAAAGTGATATCACTGTGCGTACTGGAGCAGAGGTGATCGTTCTCTGTTCTAGTTCTAAATTTCGATGTGTGGATGAATTAATGCAGTCCGTCCTATAAAAAGTGTTTTTGACGTGTATGAGCTAGAAGCAGATTTATGCCCTAAGGTGCTCAAGGGCCCATACCCTCAGAAGCTATTGCACCCTCCTTACGTTGTAAAACTAAACACGAGAACAACAGAAACAATTAATTATTTAATTAAAAGTAACTAAAATAGAATTTTAATGTCTTGTTTTGGCCGATAGCAAGAATAATTGAGCTGATCCCGGGACGGGATGGGAAAATTCGGACTGTAAAACTCAAAACTCAGAATGGAACAGTGATGCGTCCAGTACAACGGATTTATCCCTTAGAAATTCAATCAAGTGAAACTTGCGTCATTGAGAGCAGTGCGGGTGAGGGGGAATCTGGTTCTGAGGGAGTCCCTGTTGTTCAGATTTCAGATGATGTTATATTAAAAAGATTTACTTCTTCTGGTAGGTGCGTGAAAGCACCAAAACGATTGGATTTATTCAATGTGAACTGTTACTGTTTTGAGACCTTATCAAGTCTCAAAGGGGGGGGGGAGGATGTTGCGAACGGAGAGAGGAAAAACCGTCCGAGAGGCGGCGCTGTTTTCAAATGACGTAACTATGTGTAAAGTTTCTGTTCTTGTTTCAATCAGTTAGATTCTGTTTTTTAGTCAGTGTAACATGTAGTTGAATATTTCACGGTTTCTGAAGTTGATTAAAAGTGTGTGTTATGAAACAAATTAGACTTATTTTTTTCGAACCCAATACACCCAGCATCGGTTAGATGCACCCTGCATATCACGAATGAATTTATTCTGGTTATGATTTAACAACAGATGTTTATCTGCGAATATTTACTTACTAAAATTTTTCCGTATTAAAAAAGTGTTTAATTCATCTTTAAAATAAAAGTATATAAAAGATATATAGAATCTCTTTAATCTTATGATATTCTTTCTTCATTTTAACAAATTTTTAAATATTGCTTTTCAACAATATCGTTAAAAAGAAAGACAAATCCTTTTCATTCTTCAATCAAAGCCGAACGAATTTTCTTTGTTAAAAAATATGATATAAAATGATCCTTAATTTTAATATAATAAAATTTATAGACTGCATGTTGTTGATAAGTTGCGTCTTTCTAGGCAGATTGTTGGATTTAGAGCATCTAAATTTTAGCTATTTCTTAGATAACAATATTAAGAAATGGAGTTTGAAGAATTTAATTAAAATTTTAGTAAGAAAATTAACAAACTTCCAGCATTTTTTTTAAAACTTCAAATCATATCAATGACCCAAAACGAATTAGCATTCTTTTAAAATTTTAAAAACTAGTTTTTTTACATCTTTTTTTTTTAATTTCACTTACTATTTTTCTTTTTTTATCTTAATACTTTTAAAAATATTTTTAAAGATATTTTTCATTGATTTAGTAAACTATACTTCTACATGAACCTATCGCAGTGATATTGAATACAATTTTATTTGCATATTATTGTTATTTTCATTTATTAAGGATAACAACTAAACATATAAAATCTACTACCTTGTCTTCCTATACCCAGATAGCAGAGCCTGTTACACAATATTGCATAATATTGCGAGATATTATATGATATCAAACAATATTCCGCAATATAAAACAATATTGCGAATATTTATCAATGTCATACAATATTGTAGAATATTTGTGTACTACTGGGATAATGTTTTGAATGAAGATTCAAATCGACTTTATTATTTTCATTTTTTTTTATATTTATTATTTTTTTTTCATTTATTTTAGGTTAACATAAAATTAAAAATTAGGTATTAAACATAGCTTTTTTTTTCAAATAAAAAATATCTGATTTTTTTAATTTGCCAGTTTTGTATGACTTTTTTTAACATCGAATAAAAATAATTTAAAAATTAACTTCCTATTAGTTTTAATGTATTCACTTCATAGCTCAATCATTAAATAATTCTTCCATCAACTGCAGGATAATTCTTTTCGGGTTATGTTAGTTATCTAAACAATATGTTGTTGTGGTTACTAATGACTCTTGACATGGACAAGCTCTCTGTTGCATCAGCGAATTTAAGCCGAAATAAGCGTCTCTGGTTTCAAGTAGGGGCAAGAGTACGATTTTATTTCACACTCATCACATTCGCTTACACCTTCCCTTTTCAAAGGGGGACACAGTCATACGCCTTACATATTGAAAACAGAACAGCCATGTCCTAACTCGAACCCGGGATGCCTAAATCACGAGAAAGACGCACTAACTCTAAGCCAGGACACTGGCATTTAATTAAATGTTTGCAAACTATAATGTTTAAACATTATAGTTTGCTTAAACAGTAATTCTCATAAAATGATATAAAGCAATATTTCTCTAAAAATAATAATATAAAACGCTATAAATAATAATTTACAATTTGTTCTTTTTTTGCAATTCATGCATTAATTCGACAAAAATTAAATTTATAGCAAATATTTTCTAATTAATTGGCATAATTAAAGTAATACTAAATGCCTGGTGGATACACCAGCTGATCAATGAAAGCGGCTGGTACATCCTTGCTTATTTCGATTTCGTTTTCAAAGTATACGTCAAACGATAATCATCCTTATTATGTAAATGTGTTTGTGAAACAAAACAGTATATATGTGGGGAACGCAGTTTCATCTAACATGAGAGTTCTTGTTCATCTTGGGCTCTAGCCATGTCATACATGGTGTACCTGCTTAGTTATTTCAATTTAAAAAGAATTAAAATCCAAAATTAATATTTATTGACTGACCCTAGTAGTATACAAATATTGTACAATATTGTATGACATTGATCAATACTCGTAATATTGTTTTATATTGAGGGATATTGTTTTATATTATATAATATCTTACAATATTATATCATATTGTGGAACAGACTGTGCTACCAGGAGACTATCTAATATATATGTACAGTTGCCGTTTCCCTAGTAACACACAAGTATTGTACAATATTGATCAATATTCGAAATATTGTTTAATATTGTTTAATATCATATAATATTGCAAAATATGTGGATGTGCTATCTGGGTTTGGGGATTATATTGTTATATTACAGTGGAATGTATTGCATGGATTGTTAATTGTTCTTTAAATTTCGATACATCTTTTCTAACTAACTATTGTTCTTTGAATAATCTACATTTGTTTTCTGAAAACGTAATGAACTTGCTTTTAGAGATTTGATGAAAATAAGCTGAAATGTATATATCTCTTCAGACTCGTAATAGGATTTATAACAGATAATTTAATCAACAATTGGTAAATTCTTCATACTCGACTTAAAATCTTAAGAAATAAAAAAAATCAATTCAATTTGTCTCAAAAACTATTGTTATGACTGTTTCAAGTGCAAATATTAGAAGAATATTGGAATAAAACCTATCAGAAAAAATGACAGAAAAACCCCAACGAAAGAGCCCGCAGTGGAGCAGTTCTCCGAGTGTTTCAAAGAAGTTATTCTATTCTAAATTCCCAAGCATTGTGTTTTCAATGAATTTTCAATGAAATTTCAATTTTCAATGAAATCCCATTAAATCTTTTGATGGTTAATCTATTAATCTTATCTGGAATCAATGATACCATGTAATTGATCTTGACCGCTTGTTATCTGCTAGGAGAAAACAAATTAGAGACACGCTTTAAGGAATGATCATAATAAGGTAAAGCTTCAATAATAGTATCAATGATATGTTTATAAAAATTTGAAACTTAAAAATATATTGCTTGAAATTTATTAAGAGAGCAAGTACTATAAAATATAAAAATTGAAAAATTTAGCAAAAGTTAACTCTGATGAACCAGCTAGTTGCCGATGGGAAATAGTAATAATAATTTAAAAATTTAAAAAAAATCAATTGCAATTTTTTAAAATCTACTTTCAATTTCTTAATAAACTTATCTTTTGAAAAGTATTTTTTTAATTAAAGTTATTTTATATTCCTGGTAGAAATTGGCTAGCGTCTTCTATGTAGGGATGACGAATATTTTAGAAACGGTTATTACGTAAGCAATATCAAAAAGTCACAGATTTCAGTGACCAATACTTTTCAAAAACGGGTGTGATTCAAATCAATGACACGTTCTTATTGGTTAATATTTCGATTTCAGGTCTTGGATCACGATAGAAAGTAACAATCGATACGATCTGTCCAATGGACGCTCTCGAAGCAGATGTCAATCATGCATTTGAAAAGTCCCTTACCCCCCCCCCACACACACACACAAATAGTTGGGGCAGGTGGCCGGTGATGGGACTTTTGATCACACGCAGTGAGCTTCCTATTTCAAATAGAGTCAATTCTCCCCCTCGCTGGAAGCTATACGCGGCTTGACTAATCTTACGAAAACTAGATTTCTTCTGCATTCATCTTCACAGAAAAATACTAACTTGTGTTTTTAAACAAGTTTCGGCCGATATTCAATGCTTAAAACAAAATTAGTAAAGATTTATATCTATTCTTAACTGGATATAAATACTATAATTACTAAATATCTACGATTGAAGCGATTTAATAAGTTCATAATTAAATTTTCTGTGCCTGGTTAGCATGAGAATTCCGTTACTCTGAAGGATTTCCCAGTTTTTAAAGTCAGAATTATGGCTTATTAAGCTGTTTTAAAGATTAAAGGACCATTTTAAATTAATTGCCAATGATAAATTTTTCTTCATTGATTTATAAAAACATTTTGGGAAAGATGCACATATATTCATGTGAATTTTAATACTTTTTTTAAATTTTATAACAGAGAATGTAAAGGCTTGCATCACGTATATATCAATAAATTTGTTTAGATATCATCAATATTATGGCTGGCAATATGATAAAAAAATGCTTCGTTTGTTAAAATTTCGTGGATTTCAGAATTCATCGGGAATTAATTTATAATGTTCCCATTTAAGATATTCTTTTAATCTTTTTGCTTTAATTAATTTTCTTTAAAATATTTTTTATTGGAATGAACTTAAATAAATTAATAATTAAAATAATATTTCTTCTGCCTTTTTTCTTTCTTTCTTCTTCAAGGTGTTTTAAGTGGATATAAAAGAGAATTGATATCATTAGACTCAAAAATTTAATCTCTTGTATTTTCAAAAACGCCATTTCAAGAAAATATCTGTAATGTATACTGAGTCTTATTCAATCTAAACGTAAAATTTTAACCCCTTGACATACGAATTTGTTTTACTTAAATTGTTATTTTAATTAGATGACGCATACTATCTTAAATATATATTGTTATCTTCATTCATATAATAATATAACGAGCATTTGAGATGTTGAAGCCTTTCTAGGTGATTTTTTTCATTTTTAAATGCTTAATCGTGTTCACTTAGTTGCAGGCTTAAAACTGAAATAATTCGTTGCGCGTGTTAGACATGTCAATGTTTACAAAGGGGTTAAAAAATCGTATGGAAATTTCTGAAAGTAAAAGATGATAAATTGCTGAATGCAACCTGCCTTTCGATTATAAGTCATGCATACTCTATATTCTATTGTCTAGATATTATTTTTAGTAAAATTATATTTTATGTTTTCAGATAAAGTTTTAATAAAAGAAATGGATAAAAACTATTTTTTTTAAACCATAAATTCCCTTAATTGTAAAATATTGATTATAAAAACTAAAATACCTTCAAATTTACATTCTTATACATTTAAATAAATTCTGCATTTTTAAGAAATCCCTATTGTAACATTTTTAGCCGTGTTTCACAGAAAGCGTTTTAAAAAATCGGTTTTGCGTAGGAAGGATATAGATAAATGCGTGTTTGTGTCTCTCAAAAAATATATACTTTTAGGAATTAAAAAGTAATATTTTGAGCAAATGGAATGGCTTGAAATGTTAAATTTTAAGCTTATAGCCGATAAAAATGCCTTAAAAATATTTTTAAATGAAAATAAAATTTATAATGTAATGATTTAAAACGAGTCAATTTCTACCGATTTTAAAAAAAAACTGTATACCTTAACATAATTATTGAGCCAAATATCAAATTTGCTGAATATTCTTTAACGATAATTGCGTTTCTAAATAAGAGAGAAGGGGGGGAATTCGCTTGAAGTTTACTAATATCTTCTCAACTCGAAATTAATAATAATTGACATTACTACTCTAAAAAAAAGGAAGGTAATCGATTTTGTTGGGTCACAAGTAATAACTATTTCATTCTGAGAATTTGTTATTGATTAAGAGCATATATAAAAAATTAAGAGATTTAGCTCAAAAATTGCAAAGCGCA
>JAOUZG010017238.1:0-22652 GCA_026289955.1 Argiope argentata
AATTATTGTGAATTAATTCCCTTTTCCCTTGATAAAGAATTAATTCAGATAAGAGCATTAAATATTAAAAAAAGAACTGAAGTTTGTTTATCAGTATAGTGAAAGTATCCATTTATTGTTGTGGAAGAAATTCTTTAAACTTTTAATGCTACTTTAGATAGCATTAAAAGCTCCAGGACACTTTTAATGTTAGCATGGTGCAGATTGCGTGATTCATTCCAAAATAAATCATACAGCTATGAAACCGGAAGTAAAACTTGGATCAACATTTTCTGCTCATTGTATTCTGCATCACTGCAGTTATCTCTAAGAGTTAAATAAAAGAAGGTTTAGCTTATCATAATACTTGTTTGTGTATCCTTTTGTAGGATTGGGATGAGGTATTAAAAATAATTTTTTTAATGTTTTTTATATCTATGGGATTATGTTGTTCATTTCCCATTAAGTACTTTTAGTTTATAAGTACTTAAGTGTTATAATTTGCTGATAATTTTTATAATATAATGATCATAATATAAATATATCTAATTTTTATATCCTGTTTTTTTATTATGAGTTATGAATGAACTTGTAGCTTGCTTAGATACCATGAAGGTCAGAAATTATGCATGGCTTGCTATTCTGTGGAGAGAGACTCTTCGAACAAAGAAATATGGAGGCTCCCTTGTGAATGTGTAAACCACTACATATCTTCAAACCTTTACAAATGTCTCCTTTTAAGAAGTGGTGATGAGATATTTATAATGCTTGCTGTATGAGGAATTTTATCTATTGAAATATATTTATTGATATTATCTATTATAGTGATGGGATCATGTTGTATATTTTCCATTAAATTTCATTTTAAAAATAGAAAGAGTGTGTTCAGGGTAAGATTGATTGTTGTTCCATACAGAGTGCCTTCCAAAAATAGAAAGTGTCTTAATTTTAAGTTTATCAGACACACATCAATTTGAAAAGTTACAATTTTTGTGTTTATATTGCCTGCATAGAGAAAAGTGTCGACAAATAATATGGTTTCTCATACACTTTTCTATAAGCCCTTAGTACTCATTATTTAAATTTTAAATCTTATTTCTCTTCATATTTTGTTATGTCGATTTTGAATTTGAAGCTGTTAATGAAATTGTTTTCAGTTGAAGAAAATTTATATTAAGAATAAGCATTTGGATTAAAGGATTTAATTGATTAGCAGTGTATTGCTTTCCATCTAGTGGATTGATCATGTATGATCCTCATAAATAGACAAGTAAAACATTGGAATGACATGGACATGTTGGTGTAGTGACTTAAAAGCATGTGGTTGCTCCTGATACCAGTTTCAGAGGGTGTAATGGAGATCATGCGCTAGTATTTTTTATATCATTCTTTTTAAACCAGATTTGATGAAAGGATGCAAAATTAAAATAATACCAGGGTACTTTTTCACTGAATTTATAACTTGAAACCCCAATAATAAGCTTAGTAAAATGAAGATGTAAGCTCAGAAATTTTGGATAGTGACATTGTATACACTTAGCAATGTCTGCCACAAAATGAATTATTGCACAATTATTGTGTTTAACCAAAAGAAGATACATAATCTAATTATTACATATAAAATAACATTGGCTTGGTTTTTTCATTATTGTGTTGAAAAATTTTCTATCTCTATTTACAAAGAAGTCTTGACCATTTATAGCAGATGCGATTGTTATGAATATTCTTTTAGGATGCTTTCTATCCAACTCCTTTCAATTCTTTATCCTCAGAACACTCCAGTTACTTTCCACGTCATCCAGATGCTATTTTCAGTGCTTCTCAGATACGGCCGACTCATCTTAAACTATAGTTCCGGATAATCAGTGTTATTTGTAGTTGCCTATAGAGTTTGTATGATTCAAAATTGAATCTAGTTCGCCGTTATCCTTTCTCTAGTACTAAGCCAATCATTCAATTGATCTTTCTCTCGAAGTCGTTCAGAGAACACTGAGTGTCTCATTTTAAGAGTCCAAGTTTCTCTTACATAGAGAACATAGTTCTCTTGCATAGAACAGGTCTATGCAAGAGAACTATGTTCTCTCTCTCATAATAAGAGTCTTATAAATTCTTAGTTCAGTTTGTGTGTGTGTGTGTGTGACTAAGTTGGCTCTTAGTTGTTTTTTCCAGTTCAAAGAGACATTTATTAGCCATTTTTGTTTCGTCGTCAATTTTTGCACTGCGTTTGTTATTGTCATTAATCGTTGTGCCAAGGTATGTGAAATGATCGACGTTTTCGAGTTTATGAATGTTGATACACAGAGGAACATTGTGATTTATAGTATAGGATGGGAATTCCATAAATTTGATTTTACCTTCGTTAATAGTAAGGCCCATATTTGTGGCAGAAGTTTCCAAAGCTTGAAAGACCTCTCTCACTGTTTTTCTGACTTTCTAATTATATCTATATAATCTACATAGGCTTGTAATTCAATGGAACATTTATTAAACTGATGCAAGAGAATACATATCAATTCAAATAAAAATTTTCTTCGCTATTTGTAGGTATAAATTATCACCTGATATAAGCTTTAAGACACAATACACAACTGCTCTTATCTCCTAGTTATTCTGTAGAAATTGCAATTTTTACCTGATCTTGCATAGCAAATTAGATTAATTTCTTTATACAAAACTATATTTATTAAAAATATTGGAGCTTTGTTTAAATATTCTAATATTGTATTGAAAAATTGTGCAATTAAAACAATCTATAATTAGTATTAATTTTTATCATTGCTATTAGTAATCTTGTATTTGAATTATTTGTATTTAGCTTATTCCAAGAAGCCCCCAAGAACTTTTTGAAATCACTTCTTTAATTGGGTAAGTAAAAGTGGTATCTTTAATTGACATATACATTGTATTTTCTTATGACTATCTCTGAATTAAATAACTTTTTTAATGTTAGGAAAGTTATGTAAAGCTATTTCAATGAGAAATTTTCTCTTTTTAAAATGTTATTTGCTAACATGTTAAAATTCCTTCCAGAAATTTCTTTTTCGCTTTCTTTGTTAAATAGTCTTTCATTACCTAATTCTAAAATGATAAATTTAGTAGCTATATTTATGTAGTTTTTAAATGTCAGTTAATTGTTTCTCCATGATTTTACCTATACATTTTTAAAAATTATTTTAATTTTACAATACCTATTTTATTTTTACAATATCTATTTTAATTTTACAATATCTATGTATGTATATCATTGAAAACATTAGTGTGTTTGATGTTTCCTACTGTCTGATTATTGGTGTAGAAGCAGCTAGAAATGAACTTAGTAAACATTCTGCTTCATCATCCATTCAGATATGTATATAGAAATTTTTTATAATTATTTTTTGGAGGAATTTTTCAATGAAGTTATGCACTTTTATGCACAAAATGTAATTTCATTGTTTCATCTGTATATTGTGTGTGTCTATTCTTGAACTTAGTTTGTAGCATATTTTGATCATAAATTTAATATTTTCTTTATTATTATAATTTTTGTTTATTAGTTTTGGGTGGAAATTTCTGACGTTTTTTAAAAATTATTATTATTAATTTGTTTCTACAAATTTTTAATATATTTATCCTATTTCTGGAATAAAAGTACGGAAGAAAGAAACTCTAATGGAAATAAATTGAGATCTTTTATTAGAAGTTATTGCAAGTCTTCAGGTTTCCAACCCTTCCTTAGTATATTTAAGAAAATATTTTTGGCGACTATAAATTGAAACTGTAATTCACAAAAGGCTTTAATTGTGGTTGTTTTCCCTCCATTTCATCTGTGTTAAATCGATGTAGAAATGGCTTACAAATGATAATTTTATACTTATAGGTAAAATATATCCGTGTTCTGATATCGAAGCTGTCAACCGTTTTTTCTGAAAGATTGCAGCACACTAAATTTCATATTGTAATCGAGAAAAGTCAGCATAGTAACTTTGAATGAGCAGTAATTCAGGTTGTAAAAATTGAATAAAGGCTGATCTGAGAACCATGTAAGCCGAATATGAGTCTTAACATTACCACAGTTATCATTATTTCTGAAAATTTCTATTTTTGGTGATTCTCTGAACTTGAATATTTTTTTAAAAACACATAAGTTGAGTACTGTTATACATGTGATGTTATGTTCCATTTTATGTCAGTGAGTGAGAATGATGTTAATATGATTTATAATCTAATAAACGAGATAAGCGATCCTTTAAATATGTCTCAACTCGATGTGAAAATATACTAAACAAATGCAATTTTGATGTTTTTGAATGTTAATAAGTAATTATACATCTTTTCTAGGATTTCATTTTAGATTTTCGTAATAATTACTACCTGTTTGAAATACTTTTGCTTATTGCGTTATTTTGGAAATAATTGCTACATCAGCACTCACCCCCAAAATCTTCTGAAGTAATTTGCAATATTTTTTACCTTCCCGAGTGTCCCTTCTTTTGAATATTGTCATTAAGCTGAAACCTAAATAACGATTTGATCCAGATGTAACAACTAGTAATTTGCAAATATGAAGACATTATAGATTTTGAATCTCCAAAATTGTCACTTAGTACAGTTTTTGAATTATATATGTTTTGATAGTTCTTTGTAATTTTATATTTTATTCATCTCTCGGATTCAACTAAGCTTATTAATAAGCATGATTAGACAGACTCCTTTTATTTTGTTAATCAAAACTACATAATGAGTTGATAGCTCTCAAAGTGCAAAAAATTGGCCTTGAAATTTCATGTAAGATTTTAAATTCCTTGTATAAATCGTTCTTTCTGTGATAACCTTTGCGAAAGTAGGATTTTTGTTTGAGAGTGTTATATTTCAAATTCGAAAAATTCATTCATGTGAACTGAATTAAAATGATTTATAAATAGAACTAAATTTCTATGCAGCATATAATGTATCATTTTAAATTCAAAATCATTTGTATTAAATTTTTACTATGCTATATATTTCAGTGAGCTTATGCCTCGTTTGCCATCTGATGGAATATTTGCAATAGATTCACTTCTCATGAAACCAATTAATAACCAACAAGATACTGTGATTTGGCAGTGGAGAGATGATCGGGGATTATGGCATCCATATACTAGCATTGACAACAAAATTATTGAGGTATGTTTTGTTCAAATGTCATATGATGATTGTAATGTGTATGCATACATATAGTTTTTTGTGTCCTCATTTAAATCCCAATTTATATTCGCATTCGATTTATTTTCTAGTATTAACTAGTATTTCATATAACTCATGCTTCCATTTCTATTTTATTATGATTAAAATTTCGACTCCTTATGTGTAGCTATGATTTATTTACTATATTTAAAGTATAAACTATTTTAAAAATAATTTTTTGAAATTTTATATCGCTATATATTTATAACATTATCTATACCATTGTTTTCATATTTTGATGAAGTATTCTCTTATATTCTATGCCTTCATATAATATACAATCATTTACTTTGAGAATAGGTTTAATCAAGTCTACCTTGGCACTATCAGAATCAGTGAAACACAGGGAATTTAAAAATCACTTATAAAAATAAGGATAGAAATGCATGGAATTTTGAAAATTTTCCTTCAAAACCAGGAAGGTAGAGATCATTATTAATTTCTTAGGTTTTTTTATCCCATCTAGAAAAGGAAGATATCTTTCAACATTGCAATAAAAGATTGTAGCAATGAGTTTGAAAACTGAACAACACTATGCACAGAATCTCAATCCTTTTCTTACTCTCTCTCTCTCTTTCTTTTCTGCATGTGTCCAGTTTCCAAGATTGAGAAAATATTGATATTGGAATAATGATTACTAATTCTTACGAGCGGACACAATGAGCCATCGTAGGTCGGGTTGTATGTGGAAGATACATGGGAAATCAAGAGTTTTTTTTTAAATTAAATTCTTACTCGGGATATAATTTTAGTTTTCTGGCGGATAATAGGTTCTTTATTTTGATATATGAACAATATCAGCAAGCTTGTTTGTTAATGCAATTGGTTTATTTATTTTATAATTTACATCTGAAATTTTGGTTATTATTTCTTATGGACCTGAAAATACTGGAGATAATTTTCTATGATTTGGATAATTAAATTCCTTATGCATTATTATGATGTCACCAGCTTTGGATGAAGAATCAGTAAATTTTGCATCACTTTATTTTTATCAAGATATTCTATTGTATTACTTTTCACTATTTTTCCAGCTTCTTCTAATGGAGGATACAATTGATTTTCAGTTAAGGAATTAGAATAAAGTAAAGTGCCAATTAACAAATATGCAGGAGGAAATTTTGTTTAATTATATACATTGATTAATTGTTCTAAAATTCTATCCCAAGGAATTTTAGTTCAAGAATCTTTGACCTTACACTTTAATTTAGTTACCATTGACTGGTGAACGCTTTCACACTTCCACTTAGTTTGTGGATGATATTAAGAGGTTAACAGATGCTTTAAATTGTAATTTCTGAGGAAATGTTTGAATTTAAATGAGGTAAAAACACCATTTCTATCAGTTAATAATTTGGATGGTACCTGAATTTGAAAAATCTGTTTTAATATATTAACATAAGTTTCAGAATTTTCCTTTTTGGAAGGAAAAACTCAAACATAACTAGTTGCATGATCAATTACTATATGAAGAAATATTTTTGTTGAATTGTGATAGTTCAATTTATTGACAGAAAGACCTTCAAAATTTATGATCTGTGGGTGACACAGCCTGTAAAAGACCAAAACCTTTTGCCTATTCTTTTAATTAATTGACATGCATCATATTGTTTATCCAAAGCGTGTAATATCTTGAGTAATTTGGGACCAATAATACAGGAGTAATTAAATTTATCATTTCTTGAGTGCCTGAATGCCCAAATTGTTTCTGGACGTTTCCTTCTAAGAAGAAACGGTACCACAATTTTAAACAAATTTTTCTTGTTAACTTCAAGCACATCATTAATATTTGTATATTTAGTTTTCATCCAATTCCAACAAATGCTCAGAAAGTTAGAGATATTGAGAAGTAGGATGCCTTGATAACATATCAGTTTCAACATTAGTTGTTCCCTTTGAATATTTAACTTCATAATTATACATTCTTAGTTTCAAAGACCAATGAAATAGTCTTCCTCTTGAATTTTTAACATTCTTGAGCCAAGTAAGAGCAATATGAAATACAAATTTTTCCCTTGTAAATAGTAATACATGTGATCAAAATCATCTACAATAGCTAAATATTCCAACACAGATGTGCAATAATTTGTTTATAAGGATTTAAATTTCCTTGAATAATAAGATACAGGATGTAGTTTACCAGTACAGTCAGGTTGTTTTAGAACAGCCCCAATGGCTACCTGAGATACATCACAAAAAACATGAAGTGGTAAATTAGGGTTATATAGTTGTATCACTGGTTTAGTTATTAATTTATTTTTTAATTTTTCTAAAGTTTTGACAGTTTTCTGTCCATTTAAATGGTGTATTTTCTTAAGAAGATTATAAAAGGGTTCTTTAATTTTTGCATAAGAACCAATAAACTTATTATAAACACTAGCTTTTACCCGCGACTTCGTACGTGTGGAAATTTTGATGTGTACATGTGAGAACAGACAAACTAATCACAATGTAAAATGCTATGAAAACCGTATGCATGCATAAATTTTCAACATCAATTGGAGCAACGCAAAGAATTTTAAGCATCAGTTGGGGTAATGCAATGCAGATTAGAACATTTTAATTTCAATTCATCTATTTTATTTTTTATTCAAAAGCACTTCTGAAGGAATCAAAAGATCGATTAATTAACAATGTTTAATTTTAAATTTATCATACTCTACGAAAATAATTAGAATCGTTTGAAATATCCGATAGAAAACATTTTACGTCTGACCTCAATAGCGTGAGGAAAAAAACTATTTAAAAGCTATGTACTTGAAACTATAAAGGCACTTTTAAAAAATTAATCGAAGATGATGAAAATAGGCAAAAGGGCTTTGTACAACAAGAAAAAATCAAGAGAAATGAACAGGAAATATCGAATTATATTAGCACAAGAGCAATGTAAGAAAAAAAATTAATAAACCTTCCTTTACAATAGTAAGATAAAATTAAAATGAAAAACGGAAACAGAAAAATAAAAACAAACAATTCAAAAAGATCGAGCAGATGTTTTCAGATTTTTTTTTTAATTTTTTTGTTCAGACGAAAAAGGCTTTCTGTAGGGAAATCCTACAATAAATCACAAAGAAATCCATTAGATAAGATAATATTAAAAGAATACCGGAAATAGAAAAATAAAAACAAACGATTCAAAAAGCTCAGGCAGAAGTTTGCAGATTTTTTTTTTGGTGAAAAACTTAGTTTTTAATTAATAAAAAATTAACCACTCAATCATCCAGAATAAAAATTAGCCTATGTTCTTCTGTAGATTAAAATCTATTTCTGTGCTAAATTTTATCCAATTTCCTTCAGCCGTTCTGGCGTTATTGAACCACATCATCCATCCATCCAAACTTTCACATTTTTAATAGTGGTATAGAAAACCTTGAGGCTATAATTTTTTAAACTTTCAATGTTATGATTATCAGTAGAAATGCACTTTTCTTTGACATCATACCCTAAGAAATAAATTATATCTTGAACAAATACGCTTTTAGAAAATTTTAATATAATGTTTTCACATTTGAAAAATCTGTTTTAAATTATCATGGTGCTCCTCTAATGAGTTAGAGAAAACTACTATGTCATCAAAATAGTAATATGCAAAATTTGAAAATTTATGTTTATTTTAAATCTTACGAATAGTATTTTTAAATATTAATGGTGCATTTTTAAAGCCAAAATGTAGGATTTAAAATTCGTATAAACTTCCAGTAGTTTCAAATGCCAATTTATGTTTATCTTGTTCATGTAAGGCTATGTGCCAAATCTAGATGCAAGATCCAAAGTTGAAAAAAATTAAGCATTACTTAATTTATCTAATAAAGTATCTATTCTAGGTAGAGGCTTTGCCTCAGATTTACAAGGAGAATAAATTTTATGATAATCAATACAATGTCAACATTTTCTATATTTGCCTCTTTTATATTCTGATGTTACAAGGGGCAGAATAATTACTAGTAGATTCTTTTATTAAACCAGCATATAGCACCTTTTTAATTTGCTTATTTATTTCAATTTCATCTGCAGCAGAAGTTTTATAAGCCCTTTGTGAAACTGGTAAACACATGAGAAAAATCTGACACTAGTAATAACACAGGTGTAGATAGATTGTTGTTTACATTCAGAGGTGGAAAAAATTTCCTCTTCGGTATTCACTACCTTGACCTTATTATCATCAGTGTTATTGTGTTCAGCAATATGAAAGGACATGTAATTATTATTAGTATGTAAATTGGTAAAATTTTTTCCATTTTGAAATATCTTTTTTATAATCACAATCTGTAATTGATATATAAATTGCAATCTTGAAGTCCTAAATTGATGTATGGTAATAGATCGTCCATATTATATAATTTGATCTTTTTTTAAATCCAATTTTTAAATAAATGTCACAATTTGAACTAATTGGAACATTCCATGAGCTTGTTTGACTCTAATAGGGTTTATATATTTTCTTTTCAAGTTAAATTTATTCACAATATCTCCAGATAAATTTGAGAGAGTGGATCAATAACAATATTTACGAGGGTCATTTTTAAAGAATCGTTTTGTAATGGAGTAAAAGAACCTTTATTTATGAACTTAAATTGCTCTACTATCTAAAATATGAACCTTTTTCATGTTTCTACATAGTCATCATTAACATTTATCAAGTCATGGCACCAGCGTTTGGATCCCATCATCAAAGAACTCTGCCGCCTGACCGTTAGATCAGTCGGTAACTGTTTCTTTCGACATATCATCATTTTCCAGGGGATTTCTACCAAGAAACTCCTTAAATTTTGGAAAGGGATGAAAGTTTGATGGTTTGAACTTCTTGTGTCAATTTTTCATTCATCACACTAGGCCGCCCAGATCGTTCACCATCATAAACATTTGCCTTTCCTTCATTGGAAAGCCTTCACCATATTCGCATATTCCCAGCATTCATCACACCTTTACCTTAAATTTAAACAAACTGCCGGTGAATTTCAGCTTAACGAACTTTTTTGGTGGTTAAAAACGGAATCACTGAGCGCACTTCACAATCGGCGGGATTACTGATTGACATGGCGGCAACCAAAGCAATGTTACTACACAACCAACACTGCCGAAGATGTGAAACGTAATGATGGCGTAGTAATATATTAGCCAAGGCTGACTGACTTTGAACGGACGTCACTTGAAAGGATGCGGTGGCAGGACAATCAATCGGTTCTTACTGTAAAAACAAGCCTCGTACATTGGTCTGAGGGTTATAGACATTGCCCAAGTTAGCTAGACTTGGTTTAGTTGAGATATGTCTGGACACTAGCAGTTGTAACTGCAATTGGCACAAGGGCCTTGTTAAAAGGATTTTGCTCCAGTTGAGAATTTTGAAAACAACCAAAAGAGACTTCTTTGCACGTGGAATTCAAATTAGCTGTTATTGGAATCTTTGTCACCATTTGGGGCCTATTAAAAGGATATACTAGGGTCCAGTGATAAACACTTAGAATATATTTTTGAGTATTAATTCTACATGGTGAAGGTGGTAATCTCTGTTGGAAATGCAAATTATGCCTATGATTATGGAAGTTATTAAAATGTGGTCTCCCAGAATTTTTATAATTTGGTCTAAAATAATTTTGTGCTTGAGGCAGAAAGGAGTTTTGATGTCTGTAATTAAAATTATGCTTAGGTTTGGCAAATGCTGGTTGCCTCGCTCTTATTTTGGTTTTCATACTCTTTCCTGGATTGGGTTCTGGGGATTCTTTCATTCTTAATCATTTAATTGCTATTGTCAACCATTTTGTAGGGGTAGAAGAGGCTTTTATGCTTATTAGTTTTTTTAATTGAGTTGGCAGACCATCAGTAAGGCCTTCCAAAACCTGTTGTGGATTAAGGCCCAACTATATGCCACAATTTAATTTCTTATGAAAATAATCAACTAACTTGTCATTTTTGAATTAAATTTAAGCTGAGAAAAGTCCGAAAAATTAACAAAACTTGGGTGGAGATATTGCCCAATTAGTGTACAGCATAAATCATCAAAATTATCAATATTTAAGCATCTATTTGTGTAATGAGTTAAAGCTGACCCTTTCAGAAATTTGGCAATATTTTAATTTTCCAATAATCACTTTTTTTTTCCTTGGCAAATTTTGTTGAAATATCCCAATCAGAAATTCATTTTCATCCCATTTTCATAATCAAAAGGAATTATGGAAGTTTCTTGCACTATTTGTTCATTTACTGCTTTATGAATTTTATTTTCTGAATTTTGACTCAGAACGTTAGACATGTTTCTTTTTTATGTGTTAATGATTTAACCACATCTTAATACTTTAAAACATAATTTGTAATTATTCCTGTATTTAAATATGAATAATCAAAAGAAAAATACAGTATAAATCGTGATGTTCATGGAGTTATCTAAAGTTAATGGAGGCTTTTTTTAAAAAAAAAAAACTTTTGGTCATTTTTGAAGAACCGCTGATACATTTCTGAGTTTTGGAGACCACTGACAAGCAAAGCAGACGATTGATAAGTGATAATATAGAACACAAGTTATCTGGATTGAAGTTCTAAGCAAGCGATTATTATATCGTGATGATAATCATGTAACACAAATCACATTTTTGAAATTGGATGGTTAACGGCATCAGACAAATTGTATGATTAATGGCACCAGACAAGGCTTTAACTTCTTGAAGTAATCATAAAGAATGCCCACTCACGGGAATGGAGCACCAGAGCAGGAATGTCGGAAGACGTTATACGTTGCATGGCATAGAAATGTATTAACGGGAAGAGCATCAGCGTTGTAGCTGGAGACGAGATTACTCGCCACTGAACCCATCACTAGCGAATCGGACAGCAAATGGCTAGCGTGCACGGACCGTTCTTCGAAGCAACAGCAAGTTGCTGTAGCACAATGCAACGTCGAAGCCTCTCCGATGGATTTAATTTGAACACTTTTTAATTCTTTATTTGAGATTTTTGTACAGATAGATAGATCCTTTCGACTTTTAAATGTAACATTATTATTTGTTAGGCAGAAGGTCGTTTCGAAGCTATCATTGATATTTTGAATTTCTAAGCTCGTTTTATTCCATCACTGGAAGCAGACATTACGTTCAAACAAAAGCGACGTGCACAGCACGGAATTACACGAAACGGAATGGCGAAAACCTGAAATGTAAATGTAAAGGAAATAATTATCCCTGAGCTTAAATACCAAAAGATTTTGATTGGGCAAATATTTTTTCACGGTGCTTCTACAATGAGATTTCAATAGGGAATACCACAACATACGCCTAACAAGCAAGGGAAACACAGGGATCTTTTAAAGGAATGTGCTTGGTACAATTTTCATCCTCTCGCTCGGAGCTTGGAACTAGTTTTTTTTTAAAGCATATTCAGGAATTTTACACAGCTTCGGTTGAATGAATCAACTAGATGAAGTGAAATGGATCATGAAATATAATAACGGAGAAGATTGTTCTCCTCCGTTACCTTACAAAGGGGTATCCATAAGAGAAGATTTTTCGAATGAAGTTACTATGGCTAAAGTACCATAAAAATTTGGAAATTAATTTGGATTTAAATTAGTGTTTAAAATAACATTACACACGCGCGCGCACACACACACACACACACAAGCGCGCGCATGTGTGTAATGCTATATACAGGGTGGTAAAGAAACAACAAGTTCCCCAATATTTGTAACCCTGGTGACCTATCCGCTGAACGAATCGAACCAAAATTTCAGACATGGTTGTTTAAAGATATACGCTGGAGATTTTGATGGTTCCCCTCCGTTACCTTATAAAGGGGTATCCATAAATTCCTTATTTCTGAATCATCTGTGCTAAATTTAAAAAAAAAAAATGTGCATCGAAAGCATTCCACAGAATTTCAACTAATATTGGTCAGAAGGTAATATTTTAAGATTATATTAAACTATATTTTCTGGGATCATTTTATCTGCGTTTATAGTCGAAACCAGACAAAATGTTGGCTATAGCTTTAAATCTAAAGACGTTACTAAGTAAAAATCTGCTCGTATTAGGGCATAAAAGATTTATTTTTCTTGAACTGTTTAAATAATTGACCTACATTTAGTTTTAGGGAACGTTAAATCATTGCTTCAATGTCAACAAAACGTATGTTTAAAATGCAAGAAAAATAAAGGCAAAGGGTCTTAACGTTGCCCAAAAATGAAGAATCTACAAATCATTATATTTTTCCTCCTCCATCTGCGTTACTGTTTCTAATTCTAACCAGTGGAAGAAAAATTGTACAAAAATGAAGTTGGTATCGTTGAAAGGGTAAATTTTTTATTTCATGATGAATTAATTTTTTTCGAATAATTTTCTCAGAAACATCCGCAAGGGAAAATAGCTACTACTACAACTATATATATATTATGTGTTTGAAAAAATTCTTCAAAAATTAGGCTCTTCTGATAGCTGAATTTTAGTGCCGTGAAGTCTAGGTTTTTTTAAATATTTACGGGTTAGTTCCTAAACCAAGATTAAAATAATGCAAACGAAGGATGAAGAGACTTCTTTAAAATAATAAAAGAATTCCTTTAGATTTAAAGGGGAATATTTGTAAGGAAATATTAAAAGAAATAAAACATGGAGATATATAATAAACAGGAAGTTAGATAATTTCCTGTAGGAGGACGTTGGAAGTGTGGAAACATTATGACTGAAAACATATTGCCGCATAGCTTTGCGAGCGGGAACCGCTAACGCTGGAGAGATCCTTCTCTTTCGAATGTTAGTGGGCCTTTGCCTCAATATTAGTTGAGGCAGTTTTTCAAAACCTTGATAGATGGCGTTGTTCTGGAATGTTATACTACTTAAAAGTAGCGTCCTCTTTGAAATGGTTTAATCTTTTACAACTCTTGCTTTGAATTACATTTATCATCGGATGGTGACAAAAAAAATAAAGGTAGATGATAGGTAAATAAAATAGCTCTGTGGGATATCCCCCCACACAGTATATTGGGGGGTCGAAACAAAAACTTCCCTTTATATGAAATCCTATCGGCCATCCACTCAACCAAAATTTCAGAGATGGTTGTTTAAGTATGCGCTGGGGATTATGATGATTCTGAATAACGCAGAACTCGCGGTTACGGTTACAGTAAGAGAATTTTGAAAATTTAGAATGGAAATTTCTTTTTCCTTGTGCAAATTGATCAGCATATTGAAAAACCACAAATGGCGTTGGAACGATTTGCGTGTGGCGAAAATTGCAGGCGTAAAGCATTTGCATAAAAGCATTATGAAGGACCAGTGACAACACAGAGAGGAAGAACTTTGATGCTCTTTGCATAATTCACAGGGTTAGACAGTAGATGCAGCAATCGCAGAAGAAACCGTGCAAGGCATTGCTCGTGGGAAAACCTTTAAAAAGCAATGTGGGAAGAGTGTTTCTTCAGTCAGATATCGATTGTGCCTACAAGATGACAATTACAAAGAAACAACGAGGTGAATTGATAAAGCTGTTTTGTCTGAATGGGGAAAATGCGGCCGAAGCAGCGCGAATTTATCGGCGAAATCACAAGCTAGGACGAGGCTCATGTTCCGTAAGAAGTTTACGTGATTTGTTAAGAAAATTGGATGCACTTGCGATCTACCTCGATATGGGCGACCATCTATTCCAGTTGAAGTTGTTGTGGGAGTAAATAACACGATTACTGCTGGTCCATCGCATACCGCATGAAGTGTTGCTTACAATTTGGATGTTGCAGTCTGGAGATGAGCACCTGCGTGTGGTCTTCTCAAATTATTTCCTCATCAGATATGATGAAGATGACAGACGGCCGCTGCGGATAATATGGACGGATGATGCGGACTTCTCTTTAACTGAAAACGTTAACACTCAGAACTGTGTTCACTCGACTGACAAAAACTCTCACAATGTGGCACCACTGTCTTTACATGAAGCCAAAGTGACTATGTGGTGCGTCATCGCTAACACATTTGTTCTCGATGTGTACTTCTTCGACAATGTAACTACTGCAAATTTGAAATCATGCTCTGTCACGAGTGCTCGGTATAAATCAATGTTGCAGAATTATCTTATTCTTGAATTGTAGTTGTGAAATGTCATTAGTGACATTGTATGGATGCAGTATGGGGCTCCTCCTTTCGTCGCCAAATGTGTTCTACCAGTGCTTCAAAAACATTTTGGTGGTAGACTCACCTCTCATAACCTTGCAGTTTCGTGGTCATCGTGATCCCTCGACCGCTCTCGTGTGGATTTCAGGTTCTGAGATTATTTCAAATCTAAAGTGTAGGTGCCTAGTCCATGAGATGTGTCAGAATTGAATGATGCCGTAACACGTGAAGATATGCAGATTCCTTCGTTCATGCTAAGTTCGGCATTGTTCTCAATCATCCGAATGCAGTGCGTTGTCGCCTGCGAAGGTAAATACTTTGAAAGCCTGTAATTTTAACTTTCCTCTCTAGTAAAAGATTTTTTTCTCTTATTGGTTAGTTCTTTAGCTTTACGCTTTCATTTGCCATTTGAGGTTTTTCAATATGTCTATCAATTTGGAAAAGGAAAAAGTGATTGTTATCATTCAGAAATTTCGAAATTCTCTCACTGTAACCGTGAGTTCTGCGTTTTTTAGAATCATTGCATTCTCCAACGCATACTTTCAAAGAATCTAAAATTTTTGTTCGATTTGTTGATCGTATATGCCGCTAGGGTCATATATATAGGGGAAGTTTTTCTTTTTACCACTCTGTATGTATATAATATTGATGGTGTATGAAATTCCTACATTCTATATTCTATTGAATGCTTGAACATCTTTTGGTAAAGTTCGCATTATATGCTATGAGATTCATTATTTATTTTAATATGTTACATATTTTCTTTATCATTTTATGTGATGGCTAGACATTCTGTGGATTCGCGAATTCGGTTTCAGCAATATAAGAAAGGGTATAAGGCTTTTATATAAACTAAATGCGTTCTGTAGAAATACAAAGGGTAAGAAGAATATTGGAATATCCTTAAAAGTCTTTTTTTTGGGTTATGTTTAAGAAAATTAAAATTGAAAAAAAAACACAACAAATTAGACCTCTTTTATTAAAGAAAACAAAATAAAATGTGAACTTATTTATAGTATTAAGTAAGGGAGCATCTGTATTTTGAACTATGCTTAATTTTATCCCATAAAAAATAAGGCATCGTTATTTCATAAATTGCTAGTGTATTATATGATAAATTTCTAAAGAAATCTGTAAAATATTATTTTTTGTTCCTGCTTTACACAAAAATGTTATTTTATAGAATGTCTGGTTTCAATTTAAACAGTTTTATTACTATTTTTGTTACATTTTGCCTTGACGGGAGAACTTAAAAAAAAAAAAGGATAACTTAATAGCAATCACTAAATTTACAGAAAAACAATCATACTACATTTCAAAGCATGTTGCAAATGAGATAAATTCTAGTGATAATCAGATACCCCTTTTTTGCACTCACTCATTTTCATTGACTCCATTCAAACGAGAGAAAAAAAATTACTAAACCAAATATGATTTTTCCCCTCTAGTCTCATTTTTTCAGTCTGGTCACTTTAAAAAAAATGAAGATTGAACATAATTTATTATGGTTCATTATTGATTATATTAACTTTAAATTGTAATAATAATTATTAATATTATTGCATATACTGTTTCTTTTATAAGCATCAAATGTACAAAATGCATTCCCCCCCCTCCCCAGTCTTTCGGGTATTAGCTACTACTGTATAGTCATTTTTTTTTTGATAATTTTACTGATACCTTCAATAAAGAACCCAGGGAAATTAGAACTAAATTAGCTATAAGATTTAAGTTAAAAGTAAAATTCAAAATTGAAAGAAAAAAGAAGGGGGGGGGGGTACAATGAATCCAGCCTGATGGATTTCAAGGGTCACCCTCAGACAGGGATTGAAACCAGGGATTTTTTTTTTTTTTGTGAGGGGTCTGATATTTCGTCAAAATGTCGACTTCATGTGACCCGAAAATACTAGAAAAAATGAGGCTTTAGAAACTAATTAGTATCACAGAAATACAAGAACAATTTTAAAATAAAAAGATAACACAAAAAGTTTAAATCAAACAAAACTAAATATTCCATTATTAAAAGCACGCAAAACAAACAAACAAAATAATTTTTTAAAAGTTTTTTGAATCTAAATAGAATGAAAGAGAAATGGAAAAATGAGGTTATAGAGATAAATTAGTATCACAGAAATGCAAGAACAATTTTAAAATAAATAGAAACACAAAATTTTTAAATCTAACAAAACAAACAAAACAAAATATACCAGTATGAAAAGCGCAGATAAACAAGAAAAATCATTTTACTTAAAGGTTTTTTGAATCTAAATAGAATAAAGAAAAATGTTCAAACCCAATCAAATTAGTCATTCGAAAAAAAAAAAACCAAATACATATGACTCCAAAAAGTCAGAAGCTTGTCAAAACCCATCAGTTAAATTTCACCTTGTCAAACTAACTTAAATTTCGCCGCGTTTGAAGCCAAATGCTTGGTTAGAATAAATCATCACAATAAGTACATGAAGCGCCAACTGTTAAGTTACGATTAAGATCCAAAAAGGATAAACTTGAAGTTTTGTTTTATTTTTCAAAATTAGTTAAACCCTCTCATATTAAAGATTGTAAGTTTCAATAGTTTGATAAAATCGTTCGTGGCTAAACTTTTAATAAGATTGTTAGTTGCTAACATGCAGGAAATTTTGTTATTACAAATTTTTTAAATCCTGTTAAAGTATGAAAATATTAAATTTTCTTAAATTTTTGGAGTTTAAATTAAAATGGTAATTGGTAAATTTAATTATTTTAAAGGCAAAATCATCTCTTTTGTCTTAAATTCATGTTAAAGTTTTTCCATTTGAAATTTCTATATTTAAATCCAAATAGTTGACTTTGAGTTGATTATTGATTAGATTCAGTAAAATTAGTTCTTTTGGGTAAAAGTTAATAACTATATTAGTATTATCCAAATTTAATAAATGTAAGTCATCTATATATTTTTAACCGTGTATTAAATTCTTTCATTATTTTTTTCTCATAATAATGTTGAAAAATATTGGCCAAAGCACTTGAAAGCCATTGGAATTCCCTTTAATTGTTTATAAAAATTAATTCCATAAAAAACATAGTTTTCTTTAATATTAAAGTTACATAATTCTATCCAATTATTTTTTATAATGGTTTTTCTATTTAAATAATCGTCATATATTAAAGTACAAACGTCTAATAGCTTTTTATGAGGTAAACTAGTGTACAGATTTTCAAAATCATAAGTACTAAGTTTATTAATGTTATTATCTTTTAGAATATCCAAAATTACTATTAATAATAAAATTATCCTCATGTTACTATTAATAATAAAATTATCCTCATATTAAGAATTATTTTCAAATATTCAAAGAAATGTTTTACCGTAATATAATTGTAACTTCCGATGCTACAAGTTACGAATCTAAATTTAATTGGGTGAAATTTATGAAATTGAACCGTTGGAAATAAATAAGGATAGTTTAAAGAGCAAGTTTTTGTCTTGTTTTTTTTAAACAAAAGCTAACATCCTTTTATCTAATTCTTTTTTACCGGTTTTGTTCAAAATGAAAGTAGAATTAGAGTCATATTCCTTAATTAAGAGTTCTTTATAAAAATATTTACAAATTAAACAGAAATTATTGGCCGATTTATCTATTACTGAAATAATAAACCTTTCTTTTAGTTTTTTAATTTTTTTTCAAATATTTATTAAAATAAATTCCTCGTTCTTCATTATTGACATTACCTGTGTAAATCCTTGTCTTAATATCCTAGATTTTTAACTTTCCATTCTCCGAAACCTTGATGATGATATTTTCTAGAAATTTTTGCTATAAATATATCCAAATCCTGTCCAATAGAAATTAAAAAAATTTTAATGTTTATATTTTCTATTAATCTAAATTTAGTTCCCCTTTCCATTAAATTTTTTAAAGAGCTAAAATCAATAATTTTCAAATTTCCAGTTATAATATGTCCTTGGTCAGTGTCTATATATTCTTTATAAATTTCTTTGTCACAGTTACAATCTGCTTCGTTTATTTTATTTGTTTTTACTATAATAGTTATAGTTAAAAATTCGTTTCTTTAAATTTGCTGAATAACTAAAAGCTATACACTCAATAACAAAAAAGAGAGAGAGAAGAAAAGAAAATTGACGCACCAAGAAGGATTTGTCCGATTGAGACGAAAATTAGTGGATGGGAAGACAATGTACAGAATAGTAAATGATTAAAATCTCAGAACAATTGAATAATTTATTTCTGAGTCGAACAAGGTTATCAACATTCTGTGGCAGGTGCAATCGCATTCGCGTCATATCCCAGACATGTTCGATGGGAGAAAGATCTGGCCACCTGGCAGGCCAAGGAAGTGTTTGACAAGCTTGCAGACAGTTCATAGCAATATGTGGTGTGGCATTATCCTGCTGAAACACCAGCCAGGGATACTGCAAAAGGAACGGTAGCAAAACAGGTCTTAAGAAGTCGCCCACGCACTACTGTGCAGTAACTGTACCTCTAATGACGACCAAAGGGGTTCGGCTATAAAATAAAATGGCACCTCAGACCATAATACCTACTTGAGGGTCAGTGTGGCGTGCAATAGTGAAAGCAGGATCCCCCCTTCTGCCTTTGGTGTCTCCAAACACGTCTTCGATGATCGTCAGGACACAATTGGAAACGGGATTCGTCTCTAAAGACTATACATCCCCAGTCGGCCTCATTCCAACCTGATCGAGCTATGCACCACTGTAATATAACTCGGCAGCGTGCAGGCGTGAGTGGTAGGTGGAGTAACGGCACGAGCGTAGATTTCGCTGTCTTAACCATCTGTGAATGGTCATAGGGGACATTGGTGTTAGGGTTGAAAGTCTGATGGTTGATAGAGATGAAGAAGGCACTGTGACAGATGATTGGACAATCACTCTGTCCTCATGATCTGTTGTGGCCCTAGGTCGACCGCTACCATCCTGACTCTGAACTCTGCCATTCTCCACTCATCCTTGCCAGAATCTTCGAATCGCCGCATCATTTCGTCTCAAATGACTAGTGATCCTCCGATTTGTCCAACCGGCCTCTTTGAATCCAATGATACGGCCTCTGCCAAACTCTGACAGTTGCTCGTAATGAGTACGAACTCTGCGGCGAGACATTTTTAAGTTGTTGAAAAGTAATCTGAATCGCAATCAAACCGAAAGTTTTATCAACCGTTGAAGAACTGCTCCTTATATACGAAGTTCCCATGCACTGGAGATCAAACTATTCATTCATTGGACACCAAAATATAATTATTTTCATATCTGGTCAAAACACTCGTGCATACGAAATTTCAAAGCAATCGGACGATTGCTTTTTGGTGCGTCGATTTTGTTTGTTTGTTATGGAGTGTAGAAACCACTGCATTATCTTTTAAAGGGGAAAAAAATTCTTCATTGCTGTGTACAATTTTAGGTAATTAGGTTTTCGAAGCTGATATCTAAAAATCTCACCACACAGAATTCTTTATTAAACTTAGTTTTATTTTTGAATAATAAATCGTTTCTTACGATATTAGGTTTGAATTTAATTAAATCTAGAATTATAAATTTTGTGAAAGAGTTTCCAAACTTAAAATCTTCAATTGTTTTATTTATAATCCATTTGATTTTATTTTCCCCGAAGCTAAATAGATATTTCTTAATTTTAATTTGTTCTCACTATTAAGATCCAAGTTATAGTAATTCTGAAATTCTTCTAATATTATATCATAATTGCTGCAATTATGTAAAGAATCTTTATCTAAAAAATCTTTGAAGATATTAAATTTATTATAAATCCAAATGTTATCTAAATCTTTTCCATTTAATGTACTATTATTCCGTATGGAAACAAAGTTTTTAAATTACCAATATAAATGTTTTCTAAGTGTAGTCTTCTGTTTAAGTCAGCCTTTCTTTCCTAGATATTTCTGTTAATTAATTATTCCCATTATAATTTTTTTATTTTGTGTACATGTTCTTTTAATATTTGAAGTCTATTTAAGCTTAGTTTTTTAAATAAATTGTTATTGTCCCTTAATAGATAAATTCTAATATATTTCATATTTTTCTTTTCTGAAGGCTGCTCATCTCTCTGGGGAAGATGAAATAAGTCTGTCTGCTATGGGAAAGACCTATACACTTGATTTTAATTCAATGACGCAAGTAAATGAAGATTCTGGAACAACAAGACCAGTTCAAAGACGAGTTAATAATTCTGAAAATTTGACAGGTACTATATATACGTATGAACATGCTTTGTTGCATAATTAATTAGACTAGCTTGTTTTCATAACATCCATTATCACTATTTCTTTTGTTTATGCTCCTTAAAGATTTCAAAACGAATTTTTTAAATATATTTTTCTATTGATTTTATTATAATTCTTTGAGCAGGTTAAACTGCTTATTGTAGTAATGAAAATTGTTAAACTGAAGGAAATGTTATTTTTAATATATTAAACATAATATTATAAATTCAAAAGTGATTTCTGACTAAAAGTTTTGTTTCCATCGATTTATGTAAATGATAGTTTTTATTTTCTTACTTTACTAATGGCTAATAAATTTGATCCAAGAAATGCATTATTTTATTATATGTGACAGGTTTTTCGATATCACAGCCTAGATGTATGAAAATTATCTATTCTTTCCATTTTAAGTTTCATTCCATTCATAACAAGAGTTTGTTACTGGATTTTCTCCATCATTTGTTGAGATATTTAAAAACAGTAGCTATACATCTTTGACTAGAAAATAAAAGTCCTCATTGACTCTGATTTGTCTGATAAAATTTCCTTCACTATTAAGTCAGCAATAATTGTTATGTTATGATTTACTGTAAATATCTAGAAATAACCGGATTCTGAGAATCTTGTTCAAATCTTGTGTAATTACGAATATACTTGCATCTATCGTGATTAAAAACCAATTGAATTTGATGTTATTTATATTGTAATATTCAGGAACTGAATAATCATTCAAATAAAATAAATGATGCAATATATGAAATTTTTTCATAAGACCTATTTTATGAAATGAGTTTGGGATAATCAAATTATACTCATGCTTCTGCATTTTATTTGCAAATATGAAAAAAGAAGAAATAATCTATCAATGGGATTAAAAAATAAAATACAAGTTGCAACACACACAAGATTGTTATCTAATTTTTTTAACTTTTGAAATGTAATGCTTAATATTAAGTCACTTCGATTCGAATGTTCCAAAATGTCACTTCTGGAAAGCGGGCAACAATTTTTATGAAAATAAATTGTCACAATTTTTCAGAAAATCGGTGTCATTACTTGTAAACAAGGTTTCTCTCCTCAGCACAAAATTTAATCATTAAGAAGCTTTTTATACTCAGTTTCTTAACATTGCTTTTTAAAGATTGTTAA
>JAOUZG010017241.1:0-13586 GCA_026289955.1 Argiope argentata
ATATATATATATATATATATATATATATATATATATATATATATATAATAAGACCGAATGCATGGTGAAAGTTTCTGCACTTAATATATCTATAGTAGTAAAAATTCAGCGAAAACCTATCTGTTTATATTATATTCACACTGCGTAACAGTTTAAAAAGTGATATCAGCAATTGGGTTTAAAAAGCAACCCCACACTATTCCTAGAAACCACCTGACTTTTGTAGCCTTACAAAATAAACGACAGCAATAAAATTTGGCATGAATAGGTGGTAATTTGCTGATACCCTAGGCCTGTTGACCTCCCATGAAAAACAGGGGGGGGGGGATAAAACCCTTGAACGCTTTCTGCACATCTCTTCTTGAAAACCGACACGCTTTCGCGACAGAAAACTTGTCCCGCTTCCCTCGCTTTACAGAAGTTTCACACGTAGAATCGAAACGCCCAGAGGGTTAAACACTTGTAAAAAAAATTTGAAATTGGAAGATTGATGGATGTTGTACACAATTCTATTAATAATGCTTTTTTTTCAAGACATGCTAGAATACGAACTCCTCACATAAGAAATAAGAAAATACACAATTTATTGTTGATATGTTATTTTTAACGATAATCTTGCATGTAATTGGATAAATTACTCTAAACCATTAAGGACGTTGAAACCAGTTTCTCAATTTTTGACTTATTGTTTTCAAATTTTCATGGTAATTGCATTTTATCAATCTAATGCAACAAAAAAAAAATTCAGCAAAATTCACTGATAACTTTTTGATTTTGTTGTAAAAAATTGAAAAAAATGAAAGTACTGTAAAATTTCAAAATGTTCCATGCGCATTAAAATATATTATAAATGAAATATTTCAATTCTTTCAGATGCATTTTTTAATTCTACAAAATATTTTGCATGCTTAAATTAATTGAAAGTATGATTTTCCCTTTAAAACTTGGTATTATTGATTTTTTTTTAAAAAATATTTAAAAATCAATACTGTAATATTACTTGAGGTTTTCAATAAAAAAAAATATAAGCCACATAATTCATCTATAAATGCAAAATTATATTATTATATGTTTATTCAGAATTAGAGAAAAGTTTAAGAGTTGTAACTAAAAATAGAATGAGCATGGAGTATTTGAAAATTTGAACAGTTTCATCGAATTTCATTTTGAGAAAAAGCTAAAAATACATTTAAATGATTCTTACAGATCAGAAACATAATTGAAACAACTTAAATTTGTTAAACATTTGTGTTTATTAAAATAATTGTCTATGTTATGAAATATATACATCCATAGATTTATAATATTTTTGTAAGAATTCACAAAGTATATAAAGGAAATACTTCTGGGGAAGCAAGACCAACTCCCTTTTTTCATAATAAAAAAAAGCTCAAATAAAAATTAGACTTGCTTAACAACATTTCATTAGCCACAAAGATTAATTTATATACATATAACATTTTTGAACTATATATACAGCCATAAATTTGAAGCAAATGGAAATACACCTGCTGCATAAATTATACCCTCATGTTTTTCTTCTAATTTGATATGCGCTTATTTTTGATTTTTTTCATTTCATTGTTTTTATATGATGAAAATACGATGCATGATTATAAGATGCAAATTATTTTATATGATGAACTGGATTTTTTTTCTGAGTTATAACAAATTAACAATCAAATTTTGATATATTTTCTTCGACAAGACAAGAAGGATTCTATAACTTTGTTTTTCAATTGAAAGGTTTTTTCTGGGGGTTTCCTTTCACTGGTGAATGCGGAATCAAATTCTTTACCACAGGATAGACACATTTTTGATGAAAAAGCAAAGGAACTTGCTTGAAGGATTTGACGAAAGTTTTCCTGACATTTATGACAAGGAATATTCTTCAATAAAGAATACTAAAGTGTTTGCACAGAACAATGTAACTATTATACACAATCTTAGATGGTGAATTCACTATTTCAGGTTCATTGCATTTGGTAGAAGCTTTCAAAATGTCATTAGAACTGCTTGGTTGTGAATCAAAGAACTTCTTTGCTGATCTATCTTAGCATTTTCAGACTTTGTCTGCTTTTATTTGGATCACCTTTAGGCTTTTGGTTGCGGAAATTGATTAAATTCTTTTTAAAACAAAGTTCAGAGAAATAAAACAAAACAAAAATGTAATTTAAAATACAGAAAATTTTAATTTTAACCCTGAATAAAACTGTTTGTGTATCTAATTTCAAAGAAAATGAAAACAGCAGTTTGAATACGAAACGTATGATGAACGAATAATAAAACAAAAACAAACAACAAAAGAAAGAAAAAGTAGTTTTTAGCATTTGCCAAAGCTATAACAACAACATAAAATCAAAATTAGGAATAAGGCTCACCAGCAGCGTTTGAAGGAAAACAAAACTGTTTTATACTGCAGCTGTCTAAATGAAAACAAGTGGATGTGGCCTCCTAATGTCAATAAAAACGCTGATATTGAGCAAACGAATTAATATATCAAAATAATTTTTTTCCAAAAGATAGCTTACAATCTAAATATACAAAAAAGGTAAAAAAATTGAAATTTCATCGATTTTTTACATTTTGATCGTCCATTGTACCTTTAAATACTCTTACTAGAGGTAAAATTTATAATATTTCTATATAATATATTAAATATTATGTGTATAAATATAATTAACATACATGAAATCCTCTTATTGAATATAACATTATTTTTACTGTTTCAGATTATATTATAAAAAAGCATTATAATACATAAATTTTTCAGTGCTCTATAATTTTATCTTTAATTAAAAACGAGAAATGCTGCTTTACTAAACTATTTTAATGCCTCAAAAATTTACCAGAATAGAGAGATTGCACAAAACGTTAGAAAGGAAATTTTTGTCAACAATTTTTTTAATGTTATAAAATTTTACAGAAAAGAGAAGCTACTAAAATGTGTACTTATAACAGGGAATGAAAAGACAGACATTTTCATTGGTAGTTTACAAATTCCATCGACTCTAAAATGTCAATAATCGGGCTTAGAAAATTTTTTCTATTTAACTAAAAAAAAAAGCTGAAGAAAGTTCTCATGATCCATTTGGTTAAAATTCACGTTATTTACATTCCTCTTTCCTACGTTTTCGCAATTTTAAAATGAATGTACAGAATAATTCAGAATAAACTTGAACGACTAAAAATCATAGCTTACAACTAATTAAAAATTGAATAAAAGCCGTTTACATAATTATTCGAAAATAGTTCACAAACTACATAGAAAGATATTTAAAGATAATTTATTTTGTACCTTAGATTTACCTAATGCTCATAGGAGGTTTCAGTGTTGCTTGCGTAGATACAGCCTTTAAAAAGACTTATTTAAAAAGTTCCCGAGACAATAGCTTTTTTATGATTAATGATAGAGAACATTTTTCCCAATTGTGAAAAAAAAGAAGACTTTTGTTTCTGTATTAAAAAAAATAATGACTGAGATTTAAAATAATATGAATAAGTTGAAATTGAATTATGATCCTAAAGATGTATTTATTCAGAAAGACACATAAATAATAGCTGGAAATAAACAAATCAATCAAATTCAAAACTTTAAAAATAGATAGAAAGAGATATTTATAACATTTTTGCTGTAATGTATTTGAAAAGTTCATTTTAAATTTTAAGAAAAGTAATTCAGTAAAGCTAAAGGAGCAAACAGCTTGCAATGTAATAAGATCAAAATTGACACATTACAATTCAATAGAAGCAGAATTCATAAATTATAATCAGGCGTAAATATTTGCCATCATTTAAAATAGTTTCATTCAAAAATCCTGTCATCAAATTTTTGCATCAATATTCTTATGAAATAAAATAATCTAATGAAGTTAAAAATACTTGATAAATCAGAAAATGACAGCTTCTTATGCCCCTAGCGTCAGAATTGATGAAAACACACGAGACACAAAAGTTCGGTTAATAACATTGTTGGAGCGAATTAATCTTTTACAGTTAGGCCCAATTTACTTAACTCTTCACATTAATTAACGGCGGAAAGTCCGACAAGGTATTACTGCAACCCATAATTACGAACCTCATTTCTTCACTTTCTGTGTTTTCCTCCTGAATACATTCAACAAGGAACTTAAACCAGCACTGTTTTAAGTAAGCTGGAAAGCAAAATGACTTCAGTTTAAGCATCTACTGAAAAAGTCTCGAAAATGCAGATGCTGTGAAATGTAATTATGGAAATCATTAAAAGAAAAAATCTTGGGACGATAATAGAGCAAGTCTTATAATGAATAGGACACTTGTTCTGTTACACTTCATATTAACTGTCAATTACAGTGTTATTAAATTGTTCTTCCTTTAAAAAAGTGAAGGAGCTCGTGCAAGTGGTTTTAATATTTGAAGAGGTGACGGTGATTGGACAATATAATTTATTTTTCATTAAAATATTGAAAATGACAGTATGTTCATTTTTTATTAATTAAAGTAAGGAGATAAATAGATTAAATTGTAAATACAAGCATCTTTCTTAAAAGCACAGTTTAGAATTTTGAAAATAGTATCTGCTGTTAAATAATTGAAGCTCTGTTATTTAAAATTAGGGATCAGGAAAACGGTAATCCAGAAGCTTTTAACTTTCAATCGAGGATCATGACTGCTATTTAATTCCGAAGAGTTATGGAATTTGTTTACCAGCTCAAATTTAAAATTGACGATTTAAAATTTCAAAGCCGGCGTTCTGGCACAGAGGTAGCGGGTCTTCCTCGTGATCTGTGCTTCCCGGGTTCGAGTTCCAGTTCGGGCATGGTTGTTCTTTTGTGTTCTAACAGTAAGGTGTGTTATGTACCCCCCCTCTGTGAAAAGGGGCTGTACAAGCGAATGTGATAAGTGAGTTGCAAAATCCGTACTTTCGGTCTTAGTTGGCGCTACTACAAAACCAGAGACGCTGTTAGGCTTAAAATGTTGACTACCTCAGCGAGATTGTCCATGCCAAGTTCCATAAGAAACAACAAAATTTCAATTCTCATAATATTGATACTAATTGAAGTATATAAAAAATTATTAAAGATGTCATAAAACTTGATTTCAATATTTTCATCATTATAGATTTCAGGAACAGTGTTTGTTTGTGAACATTATAGCTCAAAATGGAAATAATTAACACTTACGAAATTTTTGGTCCCTTAGATGTTTATAAATTTGCAGACGTTGTTCAAATCTTAAATGTCCTCTTCTGAACAGTCAATTTGCTCATATGGTAAAAGAAAGCGATAAACACCAAAACGAAAATATCTAAGTGAATAAAATTTAGAATATAAGTTTTAGACCGGAATCACATATCAGTGTCAAATTTTACATCTAATCCCGTAAAGGGTTGTACGTACGTATATTGGGGAGTATTTGAACGAAATCAATCAAAATACAATGACTTAAACTAATGAAAAATGGTCTGTGGTCCTATGATTAACATATGATTAAGTTTGCATCAGAATTTGGACCAAATATGAGGAAGGAAAATAACCAAAATTAATTCTCAGTTTCCTTCACTGGGCAATTATAATCAAACCTTGACATATAATGTTTTGACACAAGAAAAGGAGAGCTAGGTGACAGACAATGCATTTAAATAATGTCAAACGTTATGTTCATTTTGTTAGTTTGCCTTTATTCAGTACTATTGGTTTACCATTAACTGCAACCTCTCCAAAAATAATTTAAGCTTTCTTTCATAAACGTCAATATAATTTCTGATTTTAAAAAGGTAAACTTCTACGAATCGTTTTCAAAGAGGACAATAGTTTTTTAAAGCCATTTGTTGTTACAAAATTTTAGATAGATTTCATTGTACTTCCGAATATTTCAATATTTCTATATTTTCTTATTAACGAAATCACCTAATCCCTTTATAAATCAAATTTATTTGTTTCAATCTGCATTTTATTTATTTTATTATTAATATGAGATAGAAATTTAGTTTCATCAAATGGCTGCAAATAGAATTAGACTCATTTCAGAGCACGTAACTCTTTATTTTTCCAGTTCAGTAGCTTCGAAATTGGAAACTGGGCCTGAAGTTCAAAAACTGGCGAATATCATGCTTGGCGATTTTATTTTTATTCCAAAAGGTGGTCAGAATTCCTAATTTTTTGTCTAAGTAATTTTAATTCTTGTCTTAAATGTACAATGTACGTCCCTAGTTTTTAATTAAAATATTTAAAACATAAGATCCTTTGCTTCTCATGAAGCTATATATTTAAACCCTCATTAATAATGATAAATTATTATAAAAGGTTTGTGTCCTGTATTTAGACCGAGTAGGGTTTACCAGTATGGAATTATAATTCTGTCAATCAATAATCAACATTTGAATGTATTTATTATGCTTTTATTTAGGACACAAAAGCAAAATACGCTCAGCAAAATTTGAGCAAAATACGCTAAGAGAAAAAACCTTTGAGAGACAACTCGAATAAAATTAGAACGATAACTTCAAAAAATTGAGACAGATAAAATTTGGCACATATATTTAATATCTATGTTATAATCTGTCAAATCTTGGGCCAAATCCAAAGAAGAGTAAATCGTTTTTAGGTTTGTACCTTCAGAAACAAAATAAATCGAATTCGCACTTCGATTTCAAATTTTGTTGTTGGACTTACCAATCGCATTCCGGGGAATCAATGCCAAAAATTTGCCGAGGATCGGAAAAAATATATATATTCAAATCAGAGGATTAATTTTCGTAACTGTGGTGTTTTAGGGGCCTCAAAAAGGTTCTTTGGGATGATACATTGATGAGAGATCGTGTGAGGAAGTTTTCAGAAGATTATATCTGTACGACAGCCAATCAAACCATTTGGAAATTTGGGATCTCACAGAGGAGCGAAACATGGAAGCCAAGGATTTTGGTTTTGGTTCCAGATCTTGGAACATTTCCCACACAAGGAAGTATTTGTTTTTTTTTTTAAGATCTAAATAAACTGCATCGGTTTTTGATATTATAAGAATACAAATATCGGCAATATATTAATTATTCCAATAAAGCAGTTGAATAATCAAACAAATCAAAATCAGCTCTATTGCAAGGAAAGAAAACTTCCAAGGATAAAAAAAATCTGCTCCTGCTATCATTGCGAAGAAATGGCGATTTTTTCTTTTTTAATCCAGTCATCTCAACAATTCGATTGAAATAATTTTTCCCGAACATCAGATTGCGTTTTTTCTCGTCTCTGGAAACAGAGGGAGCTAAATAATATAGAGCGAATGGATTCGCAGATTTCAGGCCTATCTGCCTTCAGGGTACCAACGTCGATGACTTTAGAAGGGCGACGTGGCAGGGAAAAGTATCAGCGATTGTATTTGATGACGGAAGAAATACTAACGCGCGGAAACGATTATTTATAGAATTCGAAACTTTTATCCCTTTCAAACATGCAAAGGTATCGTTCAAGCATGTATTTAATTTTTGATATATATCACATATCTATATTTATATATAAATAAAAGTTACAAACTTATAATAGATTCAAATGAATGGAAATGTCCTTATTTTCTTTCTCTTAACGGTAAAATATTACCTTTCCATAACTAAGATGCAAGGGAAATTCTGTGTCAAATTTTATTTCAATAGGTGAGAAAAATAGTGTCTTCTATGCCAGGAATTAATTGTTAAAAACACTCATCAAGGTTCACACGATAGATTTTGTAACTATTGCGCATTGTTGCACACTAGTTACAAATGTGCATCAAGGCTTTTTTGGGATAGCATTTTTATTCAAGAGTCTGCGATAGAGATTTGAGGAGAAAGTATGATTGTGAGTTTCCCATTTGAATAAAACTGATATAATCTCTACCAGGTTCCATTCTTCTAAAATTATCTTGATTCTTTCAGAAGTGTTTTTTCTTTGAATAGAAATAATTTTAAAAATAATTCTGTTAGAAAAGCCTGTTAAATGTGTTGGAGAAGAAACGAAAGGATTATTCGAAAACGCTTATTTGTACGAAGATGGTCGTTGATCTGAAGAATGTATTAATTTAATTTTAATATTTTCTTTTACTAGAGTTTAAATTTCTTTATCTAATCTTTCTTATGTACATTCCAAGTAATAAAATTATAAATTAGCCTCATGTAGCCTCTGTTTAACCATTCTATATAGCATCTAACAAAAACTAGTATACGAACGTATGCTAGTTTTCATACGTTCATCGCCAAGGGGTGTTTCTCAGGCTGAACTATAGGCATTGCTAGTAGACTACTCAGGAAACTCGGATTCAAAACTTAGGGGTTTGAAGCAGAATAAATGAATAAAAGTGATTAAAAACGAGAATAATATATAGAGCCCCAATTTCTATTTTATAATATTACAGGGATTATAAAGACCAGGGGGTACGAATTTTCCCAATTTCACCATTTTTCAGATGCCACATTAACATAGTCCCGTTATGTTGTTTATTAGCTAATGGAAATTAACTAGATATTAATCCTTTCGGGATATAAAATTCTTAAAAATATGTTTATATTTTTTTACGATATTAAGATTGTATGTACAATTTAATCTGAACGGCTAATTTTCCTTAAAATACTATTGAGATAGCTAAAACACTTTCGGAATATAGACGGATAGAATCCTTAGTTAATTTGAATAAGAAAATATACTTAGGAAATATTCGAAATATTTTACTATTATTTTGGTTCCTTATCAAAATTCTAAAAATTTCTTTCTCCTCCAGCAGTAAACTAGTTTTTTTTCCCAATTATGAAACAAGTTTAGAATAAGGTTGTTCAATTTAGTTGAAAAAAAGAGAGGGAATCAAACAAGGTTCTGAGTTCTTACCACCGCTATTCTGAAAAATGAAAGTGCTCACATTGCGGATTTTGAACCACAGCCTAAGGAGTTGCCACTTTTGGATAATTCTTCGATGCTTGAGGTACGAGATTATGTTTGATATCTCAGAACAGATGATCCGGTATGAGAAAAGGAAAATGCAATGAGAAAGCAGCTACTTTCAAGCGTTGCTTAAGAGCACAGTTATAGTTTCTCCAACAGCATTTACTCGACACACATTCACATTGCCTCATTCAGTCTGGCAAGTTGATGGTTTTTATTTTTAACACTCCTTTGAATTGTGGGATCTATTGACGAAGCATTTGTAGTTTTCAGCCAGTGACTAAAGAATGGCACATTTGATTTCCTAAATGTCCTCAATTTTTTGTAAAATGGGAAACATGCTTTTGAGATTGATGTTCTTTTTTTAAGGGGGGGATTCTCGTAATAGGTAGATTAAATTTAAAAATGAAATATTTACAACTATTTCATAAAATAACTATTTATTTTAATTTTTTGTAAACATATTCGGTTGAATTTGAACATCGATTAAACAAATATTTTATGTTGCATAAGTCAGAGAAAAAATTGCATCGCGGCCCCAAAACTCTTTTTTAAAAAATTGCGCATATCTGTTTTAAGACAATATTTCCAACGTACATAGTGTAGTAATAGCAATGTATAGTTAAATTTTATTTATATGCTATGCTGAAGTAAAAAAATAATTCATTTTCTGATGAATCTCTCAGTTTTGATTTGTAGTCAGATAACGAGTACGACACTAGAGGCAGGACCTTACATTCGACAATTCCGAACTACATACGCTAGAGTGCATTTGGCTCCCGATAAAGAGGTCTGATTGCATGATAGCTCCACCGCGTTATCTGTTTTCGAATCTTGAATGCTCCCGGCCGCTGAGTAGTAGGGCATCACAGGTCATACAGATATCTGATAAATTTACCAACTGTTCGATTGAAGTTATTATATGTAGGAAGCGAAAACATCAAAAAAGAATCTTGAAATAATTAGGAATTCCCTAAAAATGCTGTAATAGATAAAAAGTTTATTATCATATCGGATCAACTCGGTTATTGCTTATAAAAGGTATTACCGAAATTATCAATTTTAATACGTCTAACATTTCTTTCCTTAGTTTCCAATTAAATCTCCAGCAAATGCTTTAACATCCTAACATGCTTTAATAACCTCCTTCCGTTAAGACAATGTCAAGCGATTCTGCAAAAATTAATTCACTTCTGAATCCGTCCCCTGGCGACTGGGCTCCGTTTCACTTCTGACGGGGAGAGCGGATCGCCGAATTACTGCGTTCAGAAACCTGCTTGTTTGGAAGCTCTGCTTCGGGAATAATAAAGCCAGGGCAGACATTTGGGATTAGCATGAAACCAGTTGATTGACTTCACGCTGAATATCTAGAGTCAGATGAACACTGAGGTTTTAAATGAAGGAATTTCAATCCGGAAAGTAATTTGTGTATACCTGGAAATGACCAAGATTGCGAGTGTGTAATGCTATAAAACTTAAACAAATGGTTAAAATGATGCCATTACATTTTAATAATTGCAAATTGGCACTCGACTCTTTAAATTTTCTGAATCAGAATAAATCGAATAAATAGGAAATTCTGCTTATCAATCTGTCTGTTCAATTCCGTTACACTCATAGAAAAATGAAGCCCACAAAATCCTTGAAGTTTGAATGCGTTGGGCAATTACTTGCATGTGGATTAGGGTTTTCACCCCATTCGTTATCAACCCACCTGCTAAGGGTTCATTCATTGGAATTGATGCGCCCACAATATTTCGGAATTTCAACACGGTGCATGCACGGAGTTCCGCAGTGGACGGAGAGTCCAGTCTCGGTTTCGGAACCAGAGAGCGTCATGCCCGAGACCCGATTTCACCGAATAGTTGCCGTCTAAGAGGGACACTAAATCCTTTGGAGTCAAATATCCTTCCATTTGCGTGGAGTGGAAGTTTGGAAAAAGAGTGCCAGCTCTTGTGTCATCCTCGTTATCTGACCGGGGTTCGTAATTACGTGGTCCCTCCCAAAATAACCCTTGTATTGTCCTAAAACGGAATTTTAATGTAAGTGAACTACTTAGATTCCACAGATTTTAATACGCAGTCTTCACACCTAAGTTAAAAGGGCCCTAATTCATAAAATATTCTTATTAGTAACACTTACATAAAAAAAATGTTTATAAAAAAATTCTGGAAATTATTGAAATTATAAAAAATTCTGGAAATTATTGACTCATGTTAAGTTAAAACATGCATATTTAACATGAATCCGTGTATCTCCATCGGAATTTTACTGCTGTAAAGAGTTTGAGAAATATAATATAACAGGAATGACACAATCAGATGAATGCAAGATCGATTTCAAATTTTGCATTTACATGCAAGTGAAATTTCAATTGTAATCAAAATGGATGAAATCTTCACAAAAATGTAATTTCAAGCTGCGCACTGAAAAATAGCAGAAAAGAAGTATGAAAACGTATGAATCATTATTTACTCATTTTGAGTAACACAATTTGAACAATTGAGTACAAAAGTAATTGACATCTCATTAAAAGACTCTACTAATTACTTTCACCTTACGTAACGTAAGTCCAGAGATAATATGTCTTTTTTTTAAGTTACGCAATATATTAATTGAATATTTTAGCGAATATTAATACTGGTGAACTGGGTGATCGCCAAAGGCGGCTATTAATATCATAAATGCACGCGCTAAACGCATAACAAATAGATGTTTATAAAAGTTTCTGCCATTTGTCCGTTCAAGGTAAGCAGGCTGTCACATGCAATTCACCATATTCTCACAGTACATTTTATGAATAATCGAACCAATAGAATTTCAAATTAGAAGTCAAGATTTCTACCACGAAGTGGACCGCACTATTGTGTATAGTCCACGAGTCCTCAAAATGTTTAAGGATTCGAAAGAATTTCATGTTAAATTTCTTGGCCATGAATGAACATAAAAGTAATAATTCATTCAAAATATTATTATTAAATTCACGCTTAAATTTCGAAAGTCGTGCATTAAAATAGACTCGATGATACGTTGTTCATCTTTACAGATTTCACTTTGGCCTTATGTAAAGCCTTCACTTATTATTCGAATTTATACCTCAGGGTTCAATTTAATTAAGTTAAATCCATAAGAAGGTAATTCTTCAATCGGGTTTTTATTGATGATACCCAATTATTATTGCCCGCGCTTCGTGGATCGCCGTTGCAGTGACGGGATCTTCCCTTCGGGGCCGTCCATCACTCTGACACTCGGCTTTCCGCGTTCGGTGAATTCGCGCAACTGATAGCTTCAAGTTAAAGTTCACTTAATTAAAGTTTCGGTTAAAATATTTTTCCTATATTTGTTTTCTTCACTTAAAACAGGGTTTTTTTCTTCTTACAGTTATAGATCTGATGTTTTATGTTTCCAGTTTACATGCAATATAGGTGATGAACAAAATGCAGAAAAATGATTAATAGTTGTTCAAAAATTAATTTGACTTTCTCTTTTATCTAAGCGAGATGAGTGGTTCAAATGTTCACTCATCCTGCAAAAGTTAGCTTTATTTATTGGAGTTTGTTGTTGACCCTAAAAATACAGTCATGTTAACTTAATTGCATTTTTTATGTTTCATTTAAATAATGATGATACAGTTTCGAGATAAAGATTACTGTTGTTGTAAGAGTTTTCCAAAGAATTTACATTTGCTTCATAATTTTCAAATTAAATAGGATTTTTTATTCGTGAAATTAATTATAAATAAATTATTTTTTGCCTAAAAATGAAAAATAGGAAATATTTATGTTTATAAAAATAGGTAATCCAAAATAAGATTTGAAGCCATTTATCAAACTAAATAAATAAGAAAATTACTGTCGGCATCCTGGCTCAGAGGTAGCGCATCTTGATCTGGGCTTCACGAATTCCGGTTAAAGCATGGTTGTTCAATGTATCGATCTGTGAGGCTTATGAATGTTTCCACTCAGTAAAAAGAGGCAGCGCAAGCGAATGTGATGAATGAATGAGTCGCTGACGGTTGTCAGGATGCATGTTCACAGCAAGTGCCGCTAGTAACAACAACAAAAAATATTAAATCTTTTTGAAGGGAATACATTTTTATATTCGATTTCTGGTCGCGTTTGACCACCAACTGGTTCGTCAAGGATATTGGTAGTATTCCATTGCAGTTAAATTACTCCTTTCTGGGGAATAGTTCATTCTCCCAAAATATTAAATTTTTAGACTATTGAACCACTAGTATGGAATGTTTTTTTTAATTCCCCTTCTTCTTTGATACATCAGAAAACCGGGAATTTATTTACATCCATATACAAACTAATACAGCTGTTACTATAATAATTTATCAGTTACAATTACAATCAGTATCAAATTACTGACATTTTGGAGTCAAAGACTTCAATCATGGTTCGGATACGAATTTTTTAAAAAAAGATACATAAACATTTTGTACTCTATCAAATAGATAAATTGTATTTTTTACTATAAAAAGAAAAAATGCGGTTCATCTCACTCCTGATTCGACTTGAAAACGATTCCGAAATACCGAAACAATGAAAAAGATTAGAATTTCAGGGAAATGATGTCATCCATTCCTGGAAAGGCGGAAGATAAACGAAATATTTCAAGGCAATAAGATTGATATGAATAAAAAAAATTCTTACATTTTTAACTAATGTAAAACTAATATTTCTGCAATAAAATTTT
>JAOUZG010017262.1:0-16203 GCA_026289955.1 Argiope argentata
ATGAAAGAGAGAGACCAATAGAGAAGTCTCTCGATTGTTACAAATTGGTTTAAATTTGTTAATGACTTAAATTCATCAAGATAAATGATTTAAAAAATAATAATGTTCTCGCATGATAACTTGAAATTTAGTTCTCATTCATTTTATTTCGATCTTACTTAAGGAAATATTGCTATAAGTTCTGTATAAAAAATTATCCCTTTTTGCAGTTTTAAAGAATGTCTATGTTTAAGACAAATAATAGTTATAAAGAAATGTAAAGAAAGAATAATTTTTGTCTTTAAGTCTTTTTTTGTGTGTATGAGGGAATACGATATCACGAAAACGTAGTGCATTAGGTAAATTAAGCTCAAAGTGTAGGCTTTAAAAAAAGTAGAATTTTGCTTGTTTGTGTGCGAATTATCGAGATGTTGTTTGTTTCGCCATTCGCTGCTTTTGAATCCAATAACTCAAAGTCACAACAAACTTAATAGTTGAAATTTGGCATGGATTTCAACTAATCTTGATTGAAATTTCTCAATTGGTGACCATTTTATTCAATTATGTATAATCCCAGATAGTTAAAAAAAATTTTAAAAACCGAAGAAGGTAGATAGCTAAATTATGCTATACTTTTAAACTTTAAAATGTTTTTTTAAATTTTATCTAAAATTGTGTCTAATCGCAGATTTTGCACAAGCACACACACTTACACGCGCACGCACGCACGCACGCACACACACACGCACACACACACACACATGTACAGAGAAAGAGAGATATACAAATATGTGCATTGTAAACCTCGCTTTATAAGCATAATTTTTTCCTTAATATTATTTGAAGTTAAAAAAAGAATTTCTCTTGGTAAAAGTTGGACAATGCATTCTATTTCGAAAAGAAATACTCAAACAAATTTATAAAATGTAATAGATTATTTAAATTGTGTTTTTTACGAGATTATTTTAAGCACCCTGCTGTACAAAATTTTCTGAAAATCACACTTAGCATTATAATCTACTGAAATTGTAGAGGGCGCAGCTACTCAATACACGATGCAATGAAACGTAATGATTTCTTTATAATTTCTAGGAATAGTTTTCAGCATTTCCTTGATTTTAGAAGACATAGAATTTGACAGTTCTTCGGGGAGAAGGGGGTTCTCTAGCTCCTCAATGTCGTTGCAATCCATGCTCTCTTATCTTAACCGTAGACAGTTTCATAAATTAAGGCTCCTTAAGCTATTACTCAAACCTGTGAGTCGAATTCGACAACGATATCTAGCCAAAACTTTTTTATCGTTGATATAGAGACTCTCTTTAAACACACGCTCAATGCAGGCTGATACAAGCCAATCCGATGAGCGCCACTCTTACTGCTAAACATCGTTCGTTGAATGAGTCGCTTGATTACACTTGTTTCGCTTTACTTTTTCGAAGTTTGACTGTATGGTGATTCAGATAAAGCATGAGGCGATGAAATAAAATTTTATACCGTAATCATAGATTTATATCATATTTTGGGATCAATTTGTCAAAGTGAAATGTTCCAATATGGGTACCCATTTCCCGAGTCCCGGTTCAAACATGGTCGTTCTTGTGTGCTCTATCTGTAAGGTGTATGAATGTGCCCCCCTGTAAAAAGGGGCTGTGCAAGCGAATGTGACGAGTGAGTAACAAAAGTTGTGCTCTTGGTCGTAGTGGGCGCTACTGCAAAACAAGAGACGCTGATTAGGCTTAAATTGCTGTTTAACTCAGCCAGCTTGATCATGGCAAGAGCCATAAGAAACAACATCATCATATTTATGCATATAATAAGTAACCTAGCTCAGATCTGCAGATAATACTTACTGGTTGACAGTGTATCATATATTATATATTTAATATTTTTATAATGCAATTAAAGATATAAGATAAATATATTTACAGTTTTTCAAAAAGCTAATTATTGGTAAAGGAGCTTTTTTTTAAAAAAAATACTATTTTTTGAAATTATTTTTTGCAGCTCTGTTTTTCTGTTTTAAAGAGATATCTTCAAATGCTCTAAGCTGGCCGTTCTTTATATTACCCGGACTGTCTTCTACAGTTCGTGGAGCAAATATAGATGAAGAGTTGCCTTTCTTAGATTATTACCAAAAACAAATAATGGTTCATGTTCCCGAAATAGATGAGCATGCCTCAGTGGAAAGACTCCCAGAGTGGACACAAGGATTATATTCTGTAGCTTTAGTTTCCAAGTGATCAAACACTGAGAGATCTTGCGCCTCGACATGGAACATCCGAGATGGGTACAGCTGTTTCTTGATGCAGTAACTCACATCTTCATGACTAAGTGATTAATTGTTTTGGACGAGAGAAATAAGTGTGTACCCACGTTTGAAGAAAATTTGGAGACTCCTTGCTGCTGTGAAATATCAATTAAAAATATAACGAAGTTCATTAAGATCCAATTTCTGAATTTTCCGGGGAATAGAGCGGAGTAAAAGAGGTACTTGTGCATACAAATTATCTAAAATATCGAAACAGTATTATTTTCCAAATAGTTATTGAAAGTAAATCGGCTGGCCTGGTTTCCTCAAAATCTTTGGCATATTTTTAACAAAAGTCTTATCCTCGGGCAAAGTCTTTAATGCTTCGAGAGCTCAGAGTTTTATTTTTAAAAGTCCACACGCCAGTTGGCCTTGGTGGCCTGGTCTTGAATTTGGAAACGGAGGGTTAAAGGTTATCGATAAAATTCCTCCGAAGACCCGTCGTTAATCTGTTGTGCGTTAAATCCATCAGGACCATACGTCCTACCGCTGATGTGGCGTGTAGAGGGAAGTGCAATCTCAGGTGCCACCATCGTCATCTCATCGTGGTTCAAAATTACGTGGTCTGTTTACAAATAGCCCTAGTGCTGCTTTACAACGGGACTTATATCTTACGAAATTAAACTCCACACGTCAGTTTTAGTTTAGCAATATTAACGGCCGATCATTAAAGCAAATTTAGGTTTGTATTAGGACATTCGTAATTTTGAACCACGGTCAGATCCTGAGGACGACACCTGAGCTTGTATTCCCCTCACTAAATTTCAAACGCACCAGCTGGAGGACGTTTGGCCCTGAAGGATTTAACGTGCAACAGATCCCCTTACACGACGGTTCTTCGGAGGAACCCTGCGGCACCAAAACCAAGACGTTACTATCAAACCTCCGCTCGAGAGATTTGTGTGTTTTGCAATATACTGGTGGACAAAATGAAGAGATGGAAGTCATTTTCCCAAATATCTCAAGAAATACTGGATAAAAATAAATGAAATTTGGTATGGACATAAATTATAGTATGACAATAATGCGTGCAAAGCAAAAATTAATGTGTCATTCATTGGCAAGAGTTATTGCCAACAGTCCAACGTGGACTGAACTTCATGAGGAAAGATGGCAATGCAAGGGCGGCTTGTATGGTATGTGATCGCCTCTAGTATGGTGTGTGGTCACCTCTGACTTATAAACAGCTTGCACAGCGACTATGCATGCTGTTAATAAGAGAGTTAAGGAGTGCTTGTGGAATACCCTCCCATTCTTTCACCAGAGCAATCTTTAACTCCGGAAGGGCTCTGGGGTGGGGGTTGGTGAATCGCAATAGCCCTTCCAAGAGCATCTCAAGCATGTTCAATGGGGATAGGGTCAGGAGATTTGTCTGGATCCATTGGATGTATATCTTCGCTTTCCAGATACTCCTCAACCAGGACAGTCTTATGTGGTCGGGCATAGTCGTTCGTAAAAACGAATTCAGGGCCAACAGCCCACCTGAAAAACCGTACATATGGTTGTAGGATCTCCTGCCTGTACCTCTAGGCATTCATGGAACCCGTATCAAATGCATGGAGTGGTGTGCGGGTATCTTGCATGATCCCTCTGTGAAAAGAACATTAGCCCATTGGAGCCGTGTCCAATGCTGGTGTTGTCTGCACCATTGTGTACGCTCTCTTTTGTGGGAAGAAGTGAGTAGGATGCAAATTTCAGGCTTCCTGGCATACAATCCTCTGTCATCAAGTCTCCTGGTAACTATATTCCTTGAAACGAATGTTCCTGCTGCAGAAGCGAGGTCCCTAGACAGCTGTATCGGTGTAGACGCCCTCTGGAGCTTAGCTGTAAGCAACAAATACTAGTCTTCATTGAGTATTGTTGCTCTCGAATGACCTTATCCTGGTCTTTTGAACACTGTCCCAATGTTTTTAAACTGACTCCACAAATTCGAAACAACGCTTGGCGTTGCGTCCAATTCCCTAGCAACCTGAGCTTGGGACTGCCCTGTCTCAAGTCTACCCTCAATTCTCCACCTCATACCTTCGTCTAAACGATAATGGTCACTCATTTCACCAGAAAGTCAACAAAAAACAACAAGATTATTCAAGAAACACAACACAAATCGCTACTGTGTTGTAGAGTGGAATGAGTTGAGCAGCTTGCTGCAGACTTTTATACCTCCTGCTGGCTTAGCAAAGCCCACAAAAATACGCAAACTCATCTCAGCGCCGCCAGCGCCATAGTGCCAATATATGGCAACCATCTTTCTAGTTTTATGTGATATTTCCATGTGAAAACGTTTTCCATCTCTTAATTTTGCCCACCAGTGTGGATGGTAATGAAAATCTACGCTTATATATTAAATGCATCTCACAGACGAACAATAGTTAAATAAAACACAGATCTTTCTCCGAATATAGTCCTTTTATTGAATAAGTATACAATTTTTCATAATATTTTTTATGACTAATTGCTGGTATGCGGTTAATACACAAGCACTAGGAAACACAATATGTCTTTTTTACCATTTGTAATAAAAATTGTAGTCAAACGATTCCATACATTCAATTTGACATTTTTGATTTATGACATGCGTGTAAAAATACAAATAGACAGATAATCAACTTCTTTAACAATTTTTTGTTTTTAAAATTTGTAAAAAATATGCACTATTATCATTAAAATCCTGAATGAAATTTAATTTATCAAAATTGTTATATTTTATGATTTATAACGTTTATAAGCATCTAAAAATCTGGTCAGATCCTTGATGGATTTCGTTCCAAATTTTTTATAAATATACACTTTAGTTTGCTAAATCTCTGCACCAAATGTTATGTTTCTAGCTCTTCGAATTTTTTAGTTATGGTGTTCAATTTTTCTTGAACAACCAAACCGAAAGAGTTCCTCTCAATAGCGTTCAACTAAAATTTAATAAAAATTTATAAATTTAGTGTTAATATCATATACAAATTGCCATCTATCTCTCTCAAGGGTTTTTCAGTTACATTATTCATAGATAGACGGACAGATATAATTCCAAAAGTGTGTTTTCTGGATTCAAAGAAGTATAAAACATGGATATTCGTAAAAATTTCAAATTTTTTTTGACAAATATAATACGTATACTTTTTGTGCGAGAATGCACAAATGTATTGTTGTTGTTCTTTTTAAACGCACTTGTTCTTTTTAATGACAAGCAATCCACTATTTTAAGCTGAGGTTGAGTCTCTTGGTTTAAATAGCGCAAATTGGTTCCAAGAAAATGCCTTAGCTCCTCACGCATCATATTTTCTTGCATGATCCCTTTTCACAAGGGGGTACATTCACACATCTTACAGATGAAGAAGAACCATACCGAACTGGGACTATAACTCAGATCATGGGGGAGACATTATGGTGGAAAGGCTATCCTGTGCCAGAGCGTTGACGTGCGAAGATATGGCACCATTTGGTTCTTTTTTAAGTGATTGAATTTGTTAAATGAATGCCGTATATTCGCCAAACACAAAATACACACACTGAAAACGTTAAGCATCTAGATTACCAGTGCATCATTAATGAACTTCTTTACCTGGAGATTTGAGTTCATATTTATTGAATTCTGTCTCAGCTTAGACTAGCTAATCATGATTCACGTTAATTAAGTACCGCTGTTCTTTCTGGTGGCCTTCAGATGAAAGATTTAAGCATTTTGTATCCTTGAGTACTTCACAAAACTCTTCTTTAAATAAACGAGTTCATATTATTTGAAATTCCAACATAGTTTTAACTCTTTGTATACGGATGATAACTATTATCGACTGTTTAAGATAATTCATCGCTTCGATTTAATCATTTCGACTTTTAATTTATTTAATTTTGTTTGTTAAAAATATCACTAGAGTAGTAAAAAGAACGAAGAAATTTAACTTAAAACGATTATAGATACTTATTTCTCAGATCAATAAACAAGTCTTCGTATTAGATGCATAATTAGGCAACAAATTACTTTTCCGAGAGCAATGGATTAATTTAACCATAAGGTCAATAATTTTTAGGGTAATTTCTTAATATTAATAATTTTGTGAAGATCTATGTTTTGTTATTTGCTCGTCCTAACTCATGATTACATATCTATACACAATAATATTTAATCATACACTTGGCTCTCGTAAATAATGTAATGACATAATGAAAAATAAAATGTAAACTGTTATATTTGGAAACTTTCTGATGTATTATAGTGTCCTAATATTTTATAAGGCATAAAATTTGTATTTTTTACAATTTTTTTAGTCATCAAGCTGGCTAAAATAATTTTTAAACCAACCAGCTTGAGGTTGCCCGTGAGGCTAATTTTCTAGGCAAATTAGGCAATTGCCTAGTTTGTACAGTCAATTATTCACCATTGAGCGACTTGCACTTACAGTCGGAATATAACATGTGCTTTTGCTCTAAAGCGCAATTTCTTATAAAATTTATGGCAAATTAATTACCTCACATTATATTATTTTATAAAGCCATTATTTTCGATTTTTCAGCATCTTAAAAATATTCAATACAAGTATTTGGGAGGGGGAAGAGCTGGAATCTGGTCAATATTGTTTCAATTTTTCTTCACTAATCGCTAAAAGTTCAAAACTATAAGCAAAAAAAAAAAAAAACGTTCATTTGAATTTTTACTTGGACATTATTACATAAAAATTGAAACCACAATTGAAACCGCAAATTGATTACCTCTCATTTTATTATTTCATAAAGCCATTATTTTCGATTTTTTAGCATCATATTTATTAAAAGTATTTTTTGGAAAGGAAGCTGGCTTCTGGTCAATATTGTATTTCAATTTTTCTCCACTAATCGCTGAAAATTCAAAACCAGAAATAACAAACCAAAAAAAAGACTTTCATTTGGATTTTCATCAGAAGAATCTTACATAAAGATGAAACCACAAGAACTTCAAGTGCTACACACTAACAGGTGCTGGCGATGAAGCGCTCAATGCGGGAAGAAGTAGGTTCTTTGGTATGTAAATAATTATAGCAAGCTATACAGCCATTTTAAGGATTGCGCAATCTCCACCAATAGGGATCTAGAAATTATTACCATCTCTGTTACTATGTGTTGTGGTGGGTAGGTGATGTAGCTCATCATATCTGGACTTTCCAGGTAGTAAATTGAATTGCTCATTTGATTTTTAAAGAATTTAGAATTTCAATATTTTATGCATTCTTTTATTGGTATATATATTTTTAAAAAATAAGATAGATAAGGAATCTGGGTTTTGCAAACCTTAAACTCTTGATTTCAGAAAGTGAAATAGTTCTCAAAAAAATAAAGAAAAATTTATCACTGTTATATCTGAAATCTACAGAAATGAAATGAACTGTGCAAACGATGTGAACTTCACGATCATATAAATGTACAACGAACATTTAGTTATTTTTCAAATATTAATAGAAATGCACTCTTATTTCCAGTTTCATCCAAGTAATGTTAATTGTTTATTAATTTTCAATTAGAAAGCCTTTGAAATTAACTTGCGAAAATAATGAAGACTGATAATTATTTGTTTTAAAAATGTAAATGAAACCAACTTTTTTTTAAACACGACTATAACAGAAACTCATCTGAAACGCCAATAAAGTTGTTTGGTTAGTTATAAATTTTAAGATTTGCTTAATGCCAGCTAAAAATGTAAACGTAATTTTTTTAACTAAAATTTTTCTTTTAAACGAATTTGATATAGTTTTATCGAATCCCATTTTGAAGCAATACTACGAATGTTCATATTATGACTATTCAAATTCTCATCTATATTTTGAAGCAATAATACGAGATTCAACGAGGATTCAACTCATATTTTTTAGCCGTGATTGAATACTGAGAGCGATGCCTGTGTCCTTTGAGCTTCGACCTCACAGCATCAAAAGAGCATTTGAGTCCGATGAATGTGACATGTAGAGGATTCGCTCACAATTATCTCTCACTTCTTATGAAATTTAGTTAAAAACCCTTAGCACACCATTCTTGACCTTATCATCGTGTACATTGGGAAGATGGAATGTTCTAATGTGTATAGCTTTGCTTGAAATGGCATGATAAAACGGTAAAAACACAACTTAGCTTTAATTTGATTTTTTAAACATATTCTACTTTTATATATTCATTTCAATGGAGTTTGATTTCCCCCCCTTTTGATAGAGATTTAATGCACCGATTTGTTTACCATATAGCTAACCTTTTTAACTGGGAATTCTACGTCAGATTAGAAATAATAACTTAATTTGCAATTCATGTTGTTGTTGTTACTTATGGCACTTGCCTATAGACGTCCCCCCCGCTGATATAGCAGTATATTTAAGGAGTGTCTCTTGTTTTTGACGCAGCGCCAACTAGGGCCAAGAGTACGACTTAGCTACACACTTACCACACACCTGCTTGCACAGCCCCTTTACACAGGGAGGGGGCACAGTCACACATCTCACGGATAGCACACAGAAGAATAACCATTCCCAAACCGGGACTCCCAGGACACGAGGAAGAAGCTCTAACTCTGTTCCAGAAAGCCGGCTGTGATTCACTGTTTTACAAAGCCGGTGTGGGAGGAGAAAAAAAAAATCCCGGCTGGGAGTCTCGGGTTAGATTCCCGGTTTGGGCATGGGGGCATGCTTAGTGCTATCTGTGAGATGTCTGACTGTGCCCCCCTGTAAAAAGGGGCTGTTGCAATGTGTGTGTGTGTGTGTAGCTAAGTCGTACTCTTGGCCCTAGTTGGCGCTGCGTCAAAAACAAGAGACGCTTCTTTCGGCTTAAAATCTGCTGCTGTATTAGCGGGAGGGCTTATCCATTACAAACGCCATTACTAACAACAACACGTTAAAAAATATCTTTTTTTTTCTATAATAAGATTTTTTTTCCTCCTTCAACGTTGGCTGTCCTTGTTTTTACCACATTTCTGAGATTCTGCGGTATTTAAAAGATATAAAAAGTAACGGTGGAGGCTTTCCGAAACATACAAAATCCAATTACATAATTGAATAACTTTTTCAGAACTCATTAGTAAAGGCAGTTAAACAATGAATGGCGGAGGAATATTCGGGCCGCGGTGGTCTGCTGTTAAGGTCTCGACTCGATTCCACCTAAGAACAGTCGTATGAAAAAATCTGTTTCACGTTAAATCTTTCATGAACAAACATCCTCCCACTGGTATAGTGTGGTGAGGAGAGGGGGTGCTAGCTGAGGCGTCGTCCTCGTCATTCGACCGCTGTTCAAAATTACGAAGTCCGTTCCCAATTAGCTCTAGTGATGCTTTAAAATGAAAACAAATCCAATAAAATATGACATTTGATGTTCTTCTTAGTAATAGAAGATCAATATCAAAAACATAAACATTTACTAGTAACTGAAGAAATATCTTCACGAAAGACGAAAAAAGTAGTAATTACAATCCGAATAAGGGGGGGGGGGGATAATTGAAAGGTCCAGGTAGGGTCTCAGCGTAAGAGCTGTCGTGGAAAGAGGTCTGTTGTACGTTAAATCCGTTAGCACCAAACGTTTTACATCTTGTGAGGCGTCGAGAAGGGATTGCCATCCCAGTGTCGTCCTCATCATCTGACCATGACTCAAAATAACGTGGTCCGTTCCAAAATAGATCTAGAGTTGCTTTACAAGGGGAAGTTAATTTAGCTAAACGAAGGAGGGATAATTAATGTTCTTGTTATATCTTTACAGCGACATCTGGTGATTTTCAAACTTACGCAGTTTTATTTTCTTTTAGTTGCACTTCTTAGTTTCCTTTAGTTTACCCTTAATAAATATATTAGTATCCATACAAATGTTATAGATATATAATTATACTAATATGTATTTTACTCTTAAACGTGTAACCAGTCGTGTGAAAAGTCCCACTTCGTAAAATTCTTCTGCTATTATGCAAATGCGAACTTCTATTATGCAAATTACTTTAGAGAAGTCATGGAATCAGTGAAAGAATTATTTCAAATAATTAGCGTGGGTTAATCATATGCAATCATAAGGTGATTAGTTGGCGGAATGAAGCACGGATCACTTGGTAATTGTAAATATTCATTTTTCCCACCACAGATACGATCGCTCGGAAAGCCATAAATACAAAAGAAAAGAATGATTGAATGCAAGATTTGAGCAGTCACATTCCTTTCTATCTTATCCCATCAAATTCCTTCATGCAATAAAAGTCTCTGAAAGTTTTCGACAGAAAAGAAAGCACTAGAGAGAGAGAGAGAGAGAGAGAAACAGCGCTTAGTTATTGTTGTTGTTATCTTGCGTTCCGCTTTACAAATGAAGGAGGGGGTGCAATAGCTTTTCAGGGTATGGACTCCTGAGCTTCTGAGGGCAGAAGTTTGACTTTTAGCTCACACTCATCACAAATTCTTTTTACGGGAAGAACTACATTCATTCATCCACAGATCGTAATTTAGACCTGGAACAGGGAACGATCACCTCTGATCCAGTTCCCCCAGTGGTATTACTCCCGACATGGAAGACTTTGGGACCACTACAGATTTAACGTGCGCCAGCTACAACACACAAAGACGGTGAGTCTTCGGCTAGCGAGTTCGAATTCGCAGACAAAGGGATGTGAATCCAACGCCTTACTAAGCAGTCTTTCCCGGCCCTGATGCAGCGCTTCATAAAGAATGCATTTGCTAATGTTGCTTAGGTTATATGTATTCCACTAATCTATAAACTTTTTATAAGGGAAATGTACAGTTAGATATCTTATTTAAATTGATTAGATTAATGCAAATATACTGAAATTTAATGTTGTTATTGAAACAGAGAAGAACAACTATTTTCTTCAGAATTCAGCTAGGAAATAGATTTATACAACTTCAATTGAATTAGAAGGAAGATAAATGTTTCTAGCTTTAGGAATACAATCTCGTTTTGATTATTTCGTTATCCAAAATACTATAAATATGTTTGTTTTTTCATAAAATCATAAATCTAAGAGTATTCCATCCTTTTTTTATAACTTTATTTTTCTCTTCGGAATTTTTCATGGACTGAAACATCAAAATAAAGTCGTATTACTGACTCTTCAATTTGCCCGAAGGCACACGGATAAAAAATATTGAATGACCGAACTGTCGCGACAGCAACACTGGCTAGAGATGTGTTTGAGCCTTAAGCGCTATCACTGGCCACGGTACAACTCTTCCCGTAGGAAGTACGTCGCGTCATAGATGGAGGGTACACAAATTAACGAGGGAGTCAGATCCCCATTTTATTTGTGTACCCTCCAGAGTGGCGAGGACCAACCACCATTCCGGAAGCTTTTCATCTTCTTTTTCAGGTGCCTCCCCGGAGGGGGGGAAATTAAAGGATTTCATTTCAATGAATAACTGAAAAATAACTACGAACCGAACTATGGGTGCCGAACTGTAGATGTATATCCTAACAGTGTTTAAACCCTCAATTACAACAGACTGTCTAAGCAACGCGATAAAAAATTAAAGCTCAAAAAATCACAGTAAAAGTTAGTTTACCAAATTTTTTTTTGTTAAAAATAATTTAGTAATGACAACAAAGAACAACATTGAAACATAATTTAAGATGAGAAGGGAATATTATGAAATTTCTGAAATTAAATCTCTTAATTTTTTTGCCTGTACTTAATTTTTTTGGCCTATCTTATGATAAGAACTAAAAAATTGTGAATGGCGCTACTTTTCGTGAGTTTTTTTCATTTTTTCATTCTGAAGATATGATTTTTTTAAAGATAATCAAACGACTTATTTTTAAATAAAAATAATTAAGTTTTCCTAGAAATCAAAGCCGATTTGAAGTTCAGTCCTGGTTCAATTTCGTTCAATGTGCTTTTTCAGATATCATACATCTGTGAGGAACAAATTTTTCTCAGTCGGACACTTTCGAGGCCGCTGAGCTTTGCAGTATTGATTAATGCATTGACTAAAGTTTAGTTTAGTTACGTGAACGCGCCGTTGTAAAGCATCACTAGAGCTATTTTGAGACGGACTTCACAATTTTGAACTGCGGTCTAATGACGAAAATGACATCTGAGCTGGCATCCCCCTCCACGCCGCACCAGTGGGAGGACGTTTAGTCTGACGAATTTAACGTGCAACAGACCCCCTTACACGATGTTGGAATTGGGTGTTGAACCTGGAACCCTACGATGAAGATGGCCACCGTGGCTACATTTACTGAAGTAAAGAGCACAACAAAAGAATCCTCAGTTTAAAGTCACATAATGAGTTATTCAAACATTTATTTTTGAAAAAAAATTGAAGAAAAACATACAATTACTGAATGATATGAAGTCATCACCGAAACGGGGTCTATTAGCAACTACAAATTGAAAGAGTATTCAAATTATACAAAAGTCGCATCTCAGAACTATGATTAATTGGTAGCGTATTATATATATAAAAAAAATATCTATTTATTCGTATTTCGTTATTGAAATTTTTGATCATGATATCCAAAAGATTCTAAGATGCTTATTTAATGGAGGAAAAAAAATAATTATTCAATCAACTTAAATTGCACATAGAACTTTTTCCAATTAAAGCAGAGACAAATAAATAAGTTCTTACTCCACAACTACGTGGTCATTTTTTCATCGCAGTTATTGCCATTCTGTTTTTTAAAAAAATCAATAATTTTAAGTAACTAGCGTATTTTTCCAAAGCCATGATATTTTCTATCCAACTGGTATGCGATAATAAATTTTAAAAACCGTAGCAATCAAACATTAGTTAATAAACAAGTATTATCTCGCTTTATTTTTTTCTAATTAATGAAAGTCAAATTTTAAACAGAATGTAATTTAAATGTTTTCAAATAGAGCAAAAATACATATCATAGAGCTCAATTTGTCTATTAATTCATGAGGGATTTAAATGCTAGTGATAAATGGTCCTGTAATCAATCATAATGGAAAGTTAAAAGGTCTAGCTATCTCTTCACTATCCTTTGTAAAAATTATTACTTGAGTTGACTTATTGCATTATTGGTAATTTCTGTCTCTGCTACATTGAAAAAAGTTGAATATAGCTAGCTTTTTTACAGGCAAAAAAATCTTTCAGCAGTAAAGAATCCTTTTTCCACAAAGAAAACAGATGAAGGTAATAAGAATCTGATTATCAATTTATATCCAGTTTATAAATAAAAAAAAGTTTAAAAAAAGAATCATATAAGAATTGCACTCGATTGGAGGAAGCGTACAGTGTATCTGTATGACAGCTATTGCAACAGCTCAGAAAGTGGAAATTAAAATCAAATTTTAATGCCCATCACCGACAACAATACAGCCTTTCCCATAGGCGGTACGCTTCGAAGTAAATCTATCCTTCAGCCTTAAGCCCCATTCCAATCACCTGTGAGCGTATGGAGATAGGAGCACTTTCCACTCTTTACCCTCCGTTATGATTTTCAAAGTTTCTTTGACTTTCGTTCGGTTTATCAATAATTTTCGAGAAACTTTAGACCGAAGTCCATAGACGACACGATGGATCAGTCGATAGAATTATGGCCAATTGCGTAAGGCCACAGGTTGTCGGAACGCAGCTTTAATCTGTTCATCCAAGAAGCTCATCATATAGAAAGTGTCTCGTCCCTATTTCTGAGCTTCCCTCGTTTGTCACAAAGGCAGCTAAAGTGTTAATGAACTGGATAAATTAGAAGATTTATACAGAATTAAACGGATGAATCTCTGAGAGCTCTAGGAATGTTATTTTGGATTAAAAATGGAGATATTTCTTAGCCCAACTAAAAAAGAAAAACTAGAGTGGAGTTGAAAGAGTAATTTACATAGTTGGCTTTATGATGAGATTAGATTCTAATGATAAGGTACAGTCCAGATTGAGTAGATAAGGAAAAATATAAGTGAGAATTAAAAGTTTTTCTACAGAATTAATCGAAAGAATTATCAAAGCTGCAGGAAAACTGTAACTAGAGAATATTTGGTTTAATGCGTATCTTTTGACTTATTCTATGGATAATGTCTCGCGGTTTTTTACGTGACATATATTTAATTTTCAGAAGAGTAATAACAATAAATAATATGCTTGATAAATGATTATTATTAATGTTGGTTTTTCAGATACACAAATTTAACTTTTTGTAGAAACTTTAAGAGTGAAGTTTGCATCTTTATAACTAAACAAGATCGGAGTCCTTTCCTGTACTTTAAGATCAATCTAAATTTTAATGTATATTTTTTTCACCTGATGAGAATTTAGTAATACAAAACCGTCAATTCAAAACTTTTAGTTATTTGGAAAATAAATAATTTTTCTTAAAAATATCGATTCCCAACATACACATACAACTCCTTTAGTGAAAACTCTTAAAAATACACACACATTGGTAAGAATTTTCTCGTTCTGTCTGAAAACAATCCCCCTTTTCATTAATTCCTTTTTCTTTCTGTCCCTCTCTTAACCTGGCCCCAAATCCGGACGCGAGCAAGTATAAAATTTGCAGATGTTACCTCTAAGTTTGTACGAATGAAATAATAAACATAGTTTTAAAAATGAAAAGAAAAAAAAAGCATTAAAAAAGCTAGCAGATAGACACAGACATTGTATGGAGAACGGGTGCATTAAAGGAACGCCGCTAAATATGCTCCCATAAAAACTTTTCCGTGGCACCCGGAAAATTTTTACGACCCTGATCCTCTAGTGGCGAGACCCTCCCCCTTTCTTCCTCCTCCCTTCCCTTTCCTCCCCAGAGTTGGAAATTCCGTGAGACTGCAACGTTGGACGGATCAGGCCTAAGACGGAGAAAGATCATCAAAAACGAAGGGGAATCTCTTCTCTGTGCGCTTCCATTATCCTTTCCTTTTCTTCTTTTTCTTCTTTTACAATTTTATTATCTTTTTCTCAAACTCTCTGAATCCATCTTTATGATGTCCTTCTGGGCGTACATACGTTTCGCAATTCCATAAGTGCAATTAATTCGCATCGCACCTGAGTTGGTAGTTTTAAGTGAGGAGGGAACCAAAAAAAAAATGTAGGTGGTCGGTTTGAGATTAAGTTTTCAGAGAACTGAGAAATGAAATTTTTGGCAGGTTTTTACGACCGGCAACCCTCTAAATGAAGCCTTTTATGTGTCCGTGTGGTTGGAAAACGTGCCGGACTTGTAAAAATCGCATTATGCATCGGTAATAACGAGACTGTGATTATGACATTTATTCAATTTGTGCTTCCGGCTCTGTCTGCCACAAAGGAATGAAGTCTTCCTTTTTTTTAAAGTTCGTGAGTTAAACCGGAGTTGAGCTGTGTATGAAGCTGAGTTCATCTGCATATCTTTCTTTTTCTTTTAAGACTTAAAACGTTTAAACTTGAAAAACAATCAGAAATATTTTTATAGTTGCTCAATGTTTATTTAAAAAATTGTGTGTGTGTGTGTGTAAATGAAAAACATTTGTTGTGAGCAGATAGCAGAGTTGTAGCCGAAATCATGGACAAGACAGGTTGAATTTTTAAGTTCTTTTTATTTTATCACGGGAGCAGGCATTATTTACAACCGAAAGCGACGTGCACAACACAGAATGACACAACACGGAATTGACGAAAAAGCTAAGTGTAAAAAAGGAGACGGGAAATCATTATCCCTGGTCTTAAATACCAAGACTTTAATAGGGATAAATATATTTTATAGAACTTGTAAAATCAGATTTCGATAGGGATTTCCATGACACACGCCTAACAGGTAAGGGAAACACAGGGATCTTTTTAACGGTATTTTGTTTAGGTCAGCAATTTTCATCTCTCACACGGAGTGTGAGAAAGCAACGGGTGTTTAGATGTTTCAGCAATTTTACACAGCTTCTGTTGAATTAATTAACTAGAGCGAGTAAAATGTTTCAGGAAATAAGAGAATATTTTAGAATGATATTACTATGGGCTAAATTAAGATAAAATTTGGAAATTAATTAGGAT
>JAOUZG010017263.1:0-16534 GCA_026289955.1 Argiope argentata
TAAGAGTAAAGGAGGAGCCTCAAATTGAATTGCGCCTTGGGCATCCGAAACGCCATATCCACCACAGGCTTCATTTTTCGAATTTTTCCTTTAAATAATTTTTAATAAAAAGGAATACAAATTATTAATCGGTTAATGTAAAAGAACAAATTTGCTTCTCATCTTTCTATTTAATGCTAAATGGAATTCAGAATATTAATTGTAAAAAAATATTAACTTTTAAACCAAAATATACATTTTGAATTCTATGCATTGTCTTTGCTTTTCAAGCCCAATAACTAAACCAAAATTTTAAGAATATTTGGCCTGAAACATTATTGGACTTTTCTTGAAAAAAATCCCTCCAGAATGCATTAAAATAATTTTTATTGTATTCTTCATTTTATTTGAAAGATAACATTAAAAATTGCTTAAAATCTGATAATAATCATTTGACATGCTATTACGTCATTATTTTTAATAATACTAAGATCCTAGTACATTCTGCAGCTGGAATAATCTTGCTTATTTATAAGCTTTATATGAATTACTAAGAAGCTTGACTTCTATTTGAAGAAATAACAAAGTTTTTGAATATTTCCCCCAAAAAGCTAAGATTAAGAATTTTAAAAAATCAATGATAATTGACGAGCACAAATGATATTTTATTTTTAATAATGAATTAATTTCAATTCAACTTTTTTTGTTTATTTTCTGACTAAGCATGTTCGGTTACCTTAATTTAAAACATCAAACTAAACTTTAATCAACGTTGAAATTTCGAATAATGCCACGATCAGAATAAAATTTTTATTTCAATTTTACAAAATAGTGCTCTGTACAGGTACAATAATCCTGCCTGATAGTTCTTCTGATTTGAGAATTTTTAAAACACATGAGTTTGTGGTTCTCCTCTCCAAAGTGTTTAGTTCCTGGGCTAGCTAAGGTGAGAGTAATGAGTGAGTTTAATGCCAGACTACATTCCAAAGAAACTAAAACTTTGTCGCATAACAGTGGCACTTCAAGAAGAAATAGATAAACAAATTAACGAGTTAATGCAATTAGATCTGATTGAGCCTAGTGAAAGCGAACGGACTCACCTTATCGTGTATCTCTCTCTAAAAAGAGCGGAAGTATAAGGCTCTGCGTAGATTATAGACTTTTAAATTGTGTCTCAATCACTGATGCATAGCCAATACAGAGCGCAAGAGATCTTATTTTCGAAATTGGCCACTCCAGATTTATAAGTGCATTAGACTTGGCGAAAAGTTATTGGCAGATCCCCATGAAGGATGCCAAGCCTTTGACAGCATTTGCCCTATTTTAACTCCGGACGACCATGTTCGATTCCTGTAAAAGCATGGCTGTTCATCTGTGTTCTATCTGTGAGTCGTGTGAATGACCCCCCTCCCTCTGTAAAAAGGGATTTTTCAAGCGAATGTGATGAGTGCGTGGCTAAAATCGTACTGTTGACCTACTTCAAACAAGACATGCTTATTTCGGCTTAAATCTGCTGATATATCAGTGGGGTTGTGCAGGACAAGTGCCATTAGTAACGACACAATAAAAATAAATACATTTTCCTGTAGATAATATTTTTCATTTATGAATTTAGAAAGTTATCACGGTATTTCGGATTATCTTTCCAGTCTTGATAGTTAGTATTGTGTATTTAAATCATTAAAAATTAGACAGGGGATTATTCCTTTTCAGATATTTTAATAATTTTTATTTTCACATTATATATTTAATTTTTTTATTATAATTTCTAAATTCCAAAAATCAAATAATGTAAATGCATATAATATTCTATCAAATAATAGAAAATAGTTATTTCCTTCAGCAGTAAATCATTACTTTTAGGAAATTAGTAAGTTGCTGTTATTTTTAAGATTCCTCTTATAGTAGTAGATTGATAAACATTTCCAAGCAATGCTAATAAGGATAATCATGGAGAAGAAAATAAGCGTACATTCATGAAATACTATTCTATTTGTTAAGCACAAGAATCCTTTTCTATCAATTATATAATAATTGTTGTCGGAAAAAGGAGCAAAACATTTATAATTATGAATGAGAAAATTTATAAAAATAATTATAAGAATATGACCAATGATATAATACTGATGTACATAAACGAATAATAAATAGAATATACTTTTCCCAGAATCGAGAAAAAAACATGTACATCCACCCCCAACAAAGTTTTGAAAAAAGAAAAGTGGTATTTTATAATAACAACAGAAACTCAAAAATTATTAAGAATAATTTACATTACTGATTAATTAATATTACAGCTTAAAAATAACGTCCTTAATTGACATGTTCAACACCATCCACACATTCTCGTAGATTACATTGAAAAATAAAAAAAAAACAAAAATGTATCAGGAATAACTCGTATCTTCAACTTTAAAAATGTTTAGAAACGATGCAAAACAAGTATAAGATAGTAAGCATCAGTTAATGTTTTAAATCCTTTTCACGGTTAAATACAATAGAAGAAACAATTTTGAAAAATGTGAATTTCGTCAAGAAAAATAGAAATGGTGAATTTCGTCAAGAAAAATAGAAAAATAGAATTTTAAATGTCGGAAATAAAAGCTGAGATGTGTCAAACATGAAACCTTACCAAGTTCGTCACATATTCAAACTCAGCAAATCAATGCGCTCTTTCACGTCACATGTCAAATAATTCATGAAAAAGAAGAATGCTTCGATAAGTTCACACAAAACAAACAAAGAGAGTCCAAGCCAGAGAGCGAATTCGCCCCCTAAATTGCTAAGCATTTCAGACTCCTGAAACATGCCTTTTTGTTCATATACGGATATCTCTAGGGTCGAAAAGAATATACGAACTCTGGCGTGATATTTCCTATACAATTCAAAGGAATTTTTGGAATTTTTGCTAATATTTGTCTTTAGGAAGGATGCATTCGAAGGCCAAAGGGCTCTCGTTATTTGTTCTTTGTAATACTTGGAGAGGCAAGGCGGCGGGCATTGACAATCAGTACCATGAGTAGCGAGTTCTTTTATTAAACTATCCAGGCAATTCATCTGTGCAGAATCTGTTGCATTGCAATGTTTGTACAGTGAATTTGTCCAGAAAGTGGGTTCTACGCAACCACATTTGACGAAATTGTGCTCTTGAATGCAAGCCTGTACACATAGCGAACGACTTTTCGCCGGAGATCTTTCTTCGTCTCCGTAGAAAACACATTTATCTTTATACGGCGCTGGCAATCTTCGCGTGACCGTCTGCTTTAAAGAAATGTGCGTTTCAAAACCAGGTGCTATGGTAATTCCTTTATCTTCAGGATTGGGTTCACCGGAGGAATCGTGTATGACAACTCTCATGCCAGTCGTATGAGATATTGGAAGATATTGGTCAGGCTCAATATTCAGACTCATTTCCAAACCGCTACTCGGCCCGACGGAGGTTTCTATTAGAATTTCTTGAAAAGCGTCATTTAAGTGGTTGAAAGTAAAACAATTACCATATCGCATGTTTAAATTATGTATGAATTCACAAGGCTTGAAATTGAAAGAGCAGCTTTTTACGATTTCTTCCAGCTGATGGCCCGTGTCCTCTCTGTTAAATGAGCTTAATTTATAATATTTTTCCAGAAATTCAAGATGTGCCTTTGATTCATTTTTATTTCTTAAGTTGAAGCCTCTTCTCTCAGGCAACATAAGAGGGGCAACTCCATGGGCGGAATCACCTAAAGTTTCACCTTTTACGTAATCTGGGCACTTTGAAAGATCATGAACGCACTCAGCGTAAATCGCTTTCATTCGGTTCATGTTGCAAATTGTAACAGCAGGGAAATGCACTTTTTCTTGTTGTTCTACTTGTAGAGTCACAACAATAGGGTATTCAAAATACACTTTCATAAATTTATAAATTTGATAAGAACAACCTAGAAATGCTGTGACAAAAACTATCAACCACATTAATTTATTGAAAAGGCATTTTGAATTCCCGATTTGAGAAAAAACATAGACAGACGAATTTCGAAGAAATCCACGGGAGTTCATTTTACTTTTTCATTTATAATCCTCACGAATTTTTCCACTGAAAGATTGACAATAGATTCCTAAAGTAGTATTTCCTTTCCCTCTCTGTCAAATTTGAGGCCAAAAATGTATATAAATAGTAAAGCAATTCTTCAAGTAAATCCAACTGAATTACATTTCGCAATACCTCTTTCAGAAAAATGTAAAGTTATTTTCACAAGAATTTTAGTGAAAACTCTTAGTGAATAAATGTTATGCATTCCGGTTCTTTCGATATCCATGCCTATTTTGCAATGTCTGCCGAGTTTTTAATAAAAAAAAACCTTCAAATCTATTTAATCGAAGTATTTTAATGTCAATTCAGCAATCATTGACTTTAAAAAATTAAATGAAGATGTTTGAAAGATATATAAATGGCGATAATATAATATTTTTTGAAACTAAATAAAGGCGATATGTCTCATTGTTGAAAAAAATTCTAAGAAATGAAATAACTTTTACTTGTAGAAATTATATCACAAGCAATAAATAAACAAATTTTAAATCGAAATGTTAAAATTTTTTAACAGAATTATTATTTAGAAAAACAGAGAAAAATCCCTTTTAATTTTAGTACTTAGGCAGATTCTTCAATTCTAAGTGAGTAAAAATGTTTAGATTAAAATTACGGAATGTTAAGTTCACATTAATATTTCCAGTGTTTATTAGTCTCCTGTAATGGAAGAACTCAGTCTAAGGCTGAACGATTTTGAAACTCTTTATAACATCATTCATCCTGAAAATAAATGGGTTTAAAAAAGAATCGATACACAATATCCTGTATCTAAATTGACTAGAAATAAATATCATGCAATTCCACAACAGCTGTTAATAATGTTTTGACAGTTTATTATGGCAGTGTTTCTTGCTTGTTTATAATTAGTTATAGAAATCAACACGCAAACTTTCTCAAAAGTAATAAAAGAGCAGAATGTTCGTAATAAACAATTTTCACAGCACACATAATGATGATAAGTATTGATCGGTTCGTCTGCTAACTATTGCAAGTCGATACTACCATTGGAAAAAAGAGTAACTCTTTAAATATTATCTGACTTTCAAATTTAATAAAACTGTGTTTGTTTTTTTACTACTTCAATGGCCATTTAAAAAAATTTATACATAATATGTAATAACACATAAATTATGAATATAAGAATTATTCAAACTAGTTATACATTTTAGTAGCCGTTATAAAGGAGTACAGAAATTTTTCACAGGAAAAGAAAATTTAATTTAAATGCCATATTACAAAATATGAGGAAATTCTAAAGATATGAACTTAAGTTCAAGGAATCTTGTTTATTATGATTTTTTACGATTAGCAATGGGAAAAAAAATTTATGCAGCAAAACTCCGATATGCTTTATTCAGAGAAAATCAACTAAAAGATGGTTAAAGTGTCTTCGGCAGACTAACCATGCTTTGCATCAGGCAGACTGATGCATGATTTCCTTGATGAATCATTCCCAGACATGTATATCGCTTTTGTAGCCCTTACGATCGCCCGGTATGCACCATTCGACTTCTTTATGGGAGACTCTTCATATGAGAGGAATTTATTCGATTTGTTTAGCCTAAACGGCATACCTTCCCGTTGATTTTATTTAACTGCTGTTTCATATCGGCAGTATTTTTTAAAAACAGAATCGAACTTAGAGCAATCAATTTTCACTGTGCTAGCAAAAAAAGTTCTTAAACCAAAAAAAAAAAAAAAAAAGAAAGAAAGAAAAAAATATTATTTACAACTCATACTTTTATGTATGCATAGTAGAAGAGGAACAAAAATTTGCGCAACATCAAGGAGCGATTGACCAAGAAAGCGTCTTAAATAAAAGTAAATTATGACGTAGTACATCGAAAGAGGAATGCGAAATAAAAGTGTTTAATGTATTGTGCCCTCACCGAATAAATTATAAATCTTAACCATTTTTAAATTATAATTTGCTTTACGTCACTAAGGCTCTGCATTTTTATTCGTGAAATGAAAGCAAGGGAATTCACAAAAAGGTTCCCCAGTGTAACTTTTCTTGATAAGCTACACATTTTCGAGATTCTTTTTCTTATGAGTCTCCTTTATCAACAGGATCTCAGAAACGTGCAAATCTTATGTGATCGCAGACATGGAACACATTTGATGTACACATTTCATCGATATTTCGCAATCACTGAAGAGATGCGAGTCGAGTGAGAAACTGCAGTCGTGTGAAATCAAAAGGCGTGCCAATTCGTGGACTTCCTCACTTGCGTGTCGTTTATTTAAGTAGCTCGAATTGACTCATTTCGAAAAGCTGCGCTGGTAGATCTATCGACGAACGTCTGGGGACATATTTTTTGTAGGATCAGTCAACACGATATGCGCTTGTATAACAGAATATAATTCGCTGATTCATTAAATCAATAGAATAATTACTGTTTGCACTGTTAAAATTCCTTATATATCATTTAACTTCATAGGCATGGATAATAATAATTATATTTTGTATATGCGAGATAAATTCTGAACAATATGTGCGATTTTTCAGCAGAAAAAATATTGTGCACGCTGAATGACAACATCCCGTGTAGATGACTGTTTATTGATAGGAAGGGAAAAGTTAGCGCTTGCACTAAATATTTTCGTTTTCATTTCATTCCCATTGATTGTCATCGATCATAATAATTTTATTTTGTTTGCTATACCTTCAATTAAGCCAGAATGATGTATGCCGTTTGTCCATTGTCAATTTTAAAATATAGCCTTCCGGCAAGTGCAAGCGATGAGTTCATTGCAATCGGTTGGACGGCATAGTAGCGCATGAGGTACAAACAAAAAAAAATATTTTTATATATTAGATAGCTGAATAAAACTTCACGCTGAGTACAGGTAATGCCATTAAATTAATGGATCGCAATAAATGTTGAAATGCAAGTTATATTTTATTAAACCTCTAAACAGTTTGTAAGAGTTTTCTTTAAATTGCATGCTACACCCGCATGTGATAAGAATACGCGCTATACGTTGCGTGAAAACAATCGATAAGATGAAAGCGATTTAAAATTGCAACAGAACGACAGAAGAAAAAAATCCAATAACGAAATGTAATAAAAAGAAGATGAATGATCACTCTGTTCTTGATTCTTGAATTCCTGATGACGGAATCGCTTTGTGTCATATGGCAAATTTATGCATGGAAATCGTAATAGCGTGCATTGTATTGACAGTGAAGAAATCATAGATCATGTGTAAAAAAATGTCACCTATTGGAAGCAGTTTAAAGAGTACAGTCTATTATCAATACGGTTTCCGTGGGGATAACTTCGATCGTGCAGTCAATTTGAAAGAACATTGAAATATTTTTGCATTAAAGTACGAATAGGTTTTATTAATTGTCGTTAAGAATTCAGGGAGGGAAATATATTCAAATTAAAAAGCAAGTAGACTTTTAAATATTCGTTAACAATAGTAATTTTCATATCCTTTTATTTATAATAACACAAAATATTGCAATCATTATTATTTCATTTTATTTAATGCTTTTCATTTCAATATTATTGTCGAAATTAGGAAAGCTACTTTAATGTATAATTGAGGTAAAAGAGAAAAAAAAACCAATCCGAATTTCTGACGTAAAATTTTAGATCTTTCGTTTCGTGTCTAGAATTAGATAGTAAAGCATTCTTCGGTTAGAAGGAGCCGCGATAACATGTATAGCAACATACAAAAAGCATACAAAGGGAAACAGAAAATATTCATTGTAGACGAAGATGGAAATACATGCTTTAATAATTCTGACAAAGATAATTCGAAGAGACAGGAAAGAGTCAACATTTACAATAATTTGTATTCCCGATACGATGCAGATGAAGGCATTGCTGACAAAAATAAAAGTAACTATGGAAATGGAACTTAGCCATTCAGGAAAGGGGATAACAATCCTAATTGAAAAACAACCAGAGATGTCACACCATTACCGGAGAGCTGAAGTGAATGGACTTCATTCTTCTTCTAGAAATAATCCATTTATGCTTTGAGGCAAATTGGCAGTTCTAACACAACAAGGCGAAAAGTAGGGGGGGGGGGCTTTTATTTTGATAGGAGGAATTATCGGTATCCGTTCTCAAGTTTACAGATATTTGTCCGCGTATTACGAATATCCAGTTGTTACCAACTCTGATTCGGTGAACTGGCTCAACCAAAGGTTTTCAAGAGTTCACTATCTGCAACTTAAATGTAGTGCACAGTAAAAGTCTTGGTTGCGTCATTTGGAAAATTGAACGTAACTGTTTTGTATTATATTATGCAGAGCGCAACGATCTCAAAAGAGCCGTTACTTGGAACTTCCCTTATTGTTTTGTAGAAAAGGGTAGGAATCTGAGCGATGAATTCGTAGAGCGAATTCAGTCCATTAGTCTTTATTGTTCTCTGGATGATTCTTTACCCCTTCCTGTTCATTTATTGGTGAAAAATGTTCACACGCAGATTTCACCCTCCACACTGATGGCATGTATGGCAACTACTTTACTTTCAATAAAGTCAACATAACCTAAAGATCCTCTTAGGACCTCCTTCATGGGTCCTAACTTAGGACTCACTCTGGAACTAGATGCGCATAGCCCAGAATACAAATGGCTGAGAAAATCTGTATGGGCTTGAGTGATCATTCATGATCATTATGAAGAATCTATATCCCAAGACCAAGGGGTCAATGTTAGTCCAGGATTTAAACCAGTTTGGGATTTTTCTATAGAAGCAATGAACCTACCTTATTCTTATAAAGGCCACTGCAAGAAATATGAAAAGGGTGATAGCAAAAGAAATTGTGATAACAAATGTAACAAAAAGAAAGTGTCAAAACGCTGCTCTCGTTCAGCTCTTTTTGACGCTGAATTAGAGAGGTATTGAGATTTCGCCAGTTACAGTGAATTAAGATGCGTTTATCAAAGTCAGAAAGAGGGGGACTCAAGGTGAAGTACAACGTAACATGCGATTGTCCTTTAGAATGGGAATCTGTTAGCAACGCACTGAAAATATCCAGCGGAGTTTAACCTGCAAGACTGGAAAATCTGGGAGGAGAATATTGAAAGGACAAATCTTGAAGAATTAACAGAAACCAAGCTCGAGCTTAAAGTCTATTATGATACATTGGAGCAACAGACCTACGAGCACAAGCCGATGTTCGAAAATTCTGAAGTTCTCACTTAGGTAGGAAGTCAAATGGGATTATGGCTTGGTCTATTGTTGGCTGCCATGTTCAAATGCTTGGAAAACATCTCACTACTTTGGCTCTATCGAAAGAAAAGAAGAAATAAAGAATCATTAAGTTAGACATGTTTATATCGTGATTATTCGGGACAAAATAGTGCCCCCCAATTTTTGTCTTTTGATGATGATATCGAAGAAATTTTTTCTACATATATACTTATTGGATTTCATTTAGCATTACCAATGAATTGAGAGCACAAAAAGAAACTGCGAAAATATTCACTGAATGTATTTGATAAGAATTACAGCTTCGATAGAAATTTTTATTTACCAGAATGCATTTCAAGAAGCAAATCGAATTTAAAAGGGGAAAATTGCTTTTTAGATTGAACAGAAATTTTTGTATTAATTAGTTCCAGTTTGTAAAATGATTTTTTCATCATAAAATTATTCCTTGGACATATGAAACTTCTTTCTTGACTTTCGTGATTTGAAATAAAAAATAATATAACCATATCTTATCAGACATTCGTATTAATGAAGTGTATTATAAAATTATCAATTTTAAAAGAACAAACGAATAAAATTATCAGAATGTCTTAAGGGTTTTATCGTAATATTCTTTACAGTTTTTTTTTTCTTTTTTTTGTATGTGCGAGGGAAATTAGTTAGTATGCGTGGGCAAAATTCAATTAAATTCCAGATAAAACTTTTATTTCTGTTAGAACATTTGCTGTACTATCTGTGACTGTTGTGTAATAGTATTAACGTATTTAAAAATAATATTTAAGCATAGTTTTGAAAATTAAAAGTAGAGAAAAATTTCCCTAAAATTAGAATCATTGAAATTTTTGTTTAAACTTTTAAGGCTGTGTAAAATGGATTGCTGTGCAGTTTTGTGTTTTCGAGGTTTCGGGTAAAGAAATTAATATTTTTATTTGAAAATCCCAATTAAATATTTTTAAAACCTTCTCTTAGCGACACATACAGTTGAAAAAACAATCATTACCAAAATATGGAAGCCTTCGATCCGATAGTCTACTTTCTAAATTGTTTTAGCTATTTTTAGCTTCTATACATCCCATTGATCTATTTACAGGTGTAATGAACTTATGCTATATATGAAAAGTTTATAAAAATGAAATACAAAATAATATATAACAAAAGAAAAACCTTTTTATTTAATTATTTGTATATCTATATTTTATATTATAAGTAATTAAAGAATTCTTTAAAGGAGGAATATAAACTTCCTTTAAAAACAATTAAGGGCTAAATTAAGATAATACTTTTGGAAATTAATTAGATTTTAATTAATTTTAAAATATTATTACAATCCCTCCACCTCAAAAAATGAAAGTGCGTCGGGGCCCTTCGACACACAACCATATCCTAAAGGGGGGTTCAAGTAAGAAAGTCAACTTTAAATGCTCATTAAGAATGATAACTAAATATAAATGAATATTAATAATAATATCCGTTTCCCTTACTTTTACGTTAATATAGTAATCATTTTGAGTTAGATTATTTAAAATATGAAAAAGATCAAACGATATCTTTGAAAATGAAGTATTCAACAACAATAAAAATAATAATATTGAAATGTGCAATATACAAATGATAATTTGAAGAAACTCATCTGATAGTCTCTGTTTGGTGAGGAATGCCTCTACAGAATGCTTGCACACAATGTCCTTTAATTGCAATAGGATCACCAGAATCATCAAATAAAGTGCAAAACAATGGAATAATGTATTTATAAAATAATAATACACCATCATAGTTCTGATTTTGTGTTAAACACTTGAATATGAAAATAACAGATATGTGAGTCAACATACCCTTATTATAAACATCAATACTCAAATAAATGTCATAAAGTGTGTAATTAAAAAGAAAAAAAATAACCCATTAGTTAGCCAATTAGCGGAGATTAATTAAACCTTGTCCACTAAATTCTAGTAGTAGGTGAAACTTGATCTAAAATTCAGGACATCAGGAAGAGGGATATAACTCTTATTCTCTTTCTACTCCTATCCAGGAATAATTGTTTCCAAAGCGGAAAACAATATATCCGGAATAAAAATAGAAAGAGATGCAAATTAATTGCAAGAGAGGAGAAGGTAAAAGGCCAGATATCAAATATGCAGTAGGAAATTTTGTAACATAACGGGAAGTTAAATTATATTCATTGTTTAATTGTTCTAAAGTCTACTCCAAATAATTTTATTAGGAGATGAATTCACTTTACACTTTAATTTCGTTACCATTGATTGGTTCACTCTTTCACACTTCCCATTAGTTTAGGGATGATGTGAAGAGGTTAGCATATACTTGACACTGTAATTTCTGAGGAAATGTTTGAATTTAGAGGTAAAATCCCCACTTCTATCAGTTAATAATTTAGATGGTATTTGAATTTGAAAAACTTGCTCTAATATATTAATACAGGTTTCGGAATTTTCTTTTCTGGAAGGAAAAGCTCAGACATATCTAGTTGCATGATCAATTACTAAACGGAAAACTTTCTTAGTTAAATTGTAATAATTAAATCCACCAACAGCATCGACCGAAAGACATTCAAAAGAACGATCTGTGGGGAGGGGAACAACCTGTAAAAGGCCAAATCTTTTTTTGCTTTTTATTTTTGTTTAATTCACACACATCACAATGTTTTTAAAAAAGAGCAGTATCTTGAGTAATATGGGGCCAATGATACTGAGAGTAACGGGAATTGTAATTTTTATTCTCTTTCTATTCCCATCCAAGACAAATTGTTTCCAAAGTGAAAAACATTCAGAATAGAAATAGAAAGAGGTAGAAATTTTCAGGTTGACCCTATACTAATTTCTCAATAAGACTTCGGTATTCGCCTATCACAGCATCATCATAAAGAAAAGAAAACAAGACTAAGTTGAGGTTTATGTGGAAGAAAGGAGGAAAAAAATTTTTTTATAATTATTATTCATGACTTAGTTTTAGTTTTTCTGGTGGGTGATTTGTTCTTAATTTTGATACATGAACAATATCAGTAGGCTTGTTTGTTGATGTATTTGGTTTGGTTAGTTCATAATTTACATCTGAAATTTTGGTTACTATTTCATATGGACCTGTAAATAATGGAGAAAAATTTCTACGATTTGGATAATTAAATTCCTCATGCATTACAATGTCACCGGGTTTGAATGGAGAATCTATAAATTTTGCATCATATCTTATTTTATTTTTATTCTGATATTCTATTGTATAACTTTTAGCTAATTTTCTAGCTTCTTCTACTGGAGGATAGAATTGATTTTGAGTTAAGGGAGGAGGATAAGGTAAAGTACCAAATAACAAATATGCAGGAGGAAATTTTGTAACAGAATGGGGTGTTAAATTATACTCATTGATTACTTGTTCTAAAAGTCTAATTCAAGGAGTTTTAATTTAAGATGCAGTGACCTTACCTTTTAATTTAGTTACTATTGATTGGTTAACTCTTTCACACTTCCCATTACTTTGGGAATGATATGAAAAGATTAACAGATACTTGGCACAGTAATTTTTTAGGAAATGCTTTGAACTTAGATGAGGTACAAGCAACATTTCTATCAGTTAATACTTTGGATGATATCAGAATTTGAAAAACTTGCTTTAATATATTAATATAGGTTTCGGAATTTCCTTTTTTGGAAGGAAAAGCTGAACCATATCTAGTTGCATGATCATTTACTAAATGAAAAACTTTCTTAGTTAAATTGTAATAATTAAATCCACCAACAGCATCGACCGAAAAACATTCAAAAGGACGATCGGTGGGGAGGGGAACAACCTGTAAAAGGACAAATCTTTTTTGCCTTTTCTTTTTGTTTAATTGACACACATCACAATGTTTTTTAAAAAAAGCAGTATCTTGAGTAATATGGGGCCAATAATACTGAGGAGTAATTAAATTTATCATTTTTTGAGTGCTTGGATGCTGAAATTGTTCGTGAACATTTTCTAAAGCTTTTCTCCTAAGAGAAAAAGGTACAACCATTTTAAACAAATTTTTCTTTTTAACAACAAGCACATCATTAATATTTGTATATTTAGTATCATCTAAATTGTCTTAATTTTGATGGTGTTTTATCTCATCCAATTCCAGTAAATGTACAGAATGTTGGAGATATTGAGCTGTAGGAGGCCTTGATAACATATCATCTTCAACATTAGCTGTTCCCTTTAAATATTTAACTTCTTAATTAAACATGCTCAATTTTAAAGACCAACGAAATAATCTACCCGTTTAATTTTTAACACTCTTAAGCCAAACAAGAGCAGCGTGATCAGTATGAATTATGAATTTTTCTCATGTAAATAGGAATAAAATTTATCATGAGCATCTACTATAACTAAGCATTCCAACTCAGTTATATAATAAATTTTTTCATAAGGCCATAAAGTTCTTGAATGATAAGATACAGGACTTAATTTATCAGAACAGTCAGGTTGTATTAGAACATCTCCAATGTCTACCTGAGAGGCATCACAAAAAGCATGAAGAAGTAAATTAGAATTATAAAGTTGTAATACTGGTTTACTTATCAATTTATTTTTTAAAATTTCAAAAGAATTTTGACAGTTTTCTGTCAATTTCCATGGTGTATTTTTCTTAAGAAGATTATTTAAAGGTTCCTTAATTTTGCATAAGAATCAATAAACTTATTATAAACATTTACAGAGCCAAGAAAACCTTGAAGTTGTTTAACATTTTTTGGAAGTTGTAATTTTTAATACTTTTAATATTATGATTATCAGGAGAAATGCACCCTTCTTTGACTTCATACCCTAGGAAATTAATTTTATCTTCAGCAAATACACATTTAGAAAATTTTAATTTAATGTTTTCTTCCATACACATTTGAAAAATCTGTTTTAAATTATCATAGTGTTCATCTACGAAATTAGAGAAAAATACCATATCATCAAAATAGTGACATGCAAAATTTGAAAATTTATGTTCATTTAAAATTCTGTGAATAGTTCTATTGAATATTGCAGGTGCATTTTCAAAACTAAAATGTAGGACTTGAAATTCATATAAACCTTCAGTAGTTACAAATCCAATTTATGTTTATCTTCTTCAAGTAAGGGTATGTGCCAATTTCCAGATGCAAGATCCAAAGTTGAAAAAACTTTAGCATTACTTAATTTATCTAATAAAGTATCTATTCTAGGTAGAGGCTCTGCCTCAGCTTTACAAAGAGAATTAATTTTACGATAATCAATGCAATATCGACTTTTTCTATTTTCGTCTCTTTTATATGCGAATATTTCAGGGGAGGAGTAATGACTAGTCGATTCTTTTATTATACCAGCAGAAAACAAATTTTTAATTGGCTTATTATCTTTCAATTTCATCGGTAGCAGAGGTTCTATAAGCCCTTTGTGAAACTGGTAAATCAGATGTTAAATTTATTCTAGAGGGTTCCATTCTTATTCTACCAACATCATAATTATTTTTTGCAAACTCAAAAGGATATTCTGACACCAGAGGTAACACAGGTTCAGATAGTTTATTTACGGTCAGAGGTGGAAATATTTCCTCTGAGGTATTCACTAACTTGACCTTATTATCACCAGTGTTATTATTTTCAACAATATGTAAAGGCATGTAATTTATAATTAACTTATATAAACTGCAATATGGAAGTCCTAAAATGATGTATGGTAAAGGATTATTCATAATATATAATTTGATCTTTTTATTTATTCGGTCAACTTTAAAATAAAAGTCACGAATTTGGGTAAATTGGTAATTGGGTAATTTGGGTAATTGGTAAATTTGGGTAAATTCCATGATCTTGTTTGACTCTAATAGGGTTTACATTTCTTCACTATATCTTTACAATTTATGCACAATATCTTCAAATATAATTGAAAGTGTGAATTCTCCGCCAATAACAATATTTAATTTTGTCTGAGGTTTGTAAACATTGTCCAAGTTAACTGGACTTGGTAAAATTGAGATGTGTCCGGACACTAATAATTGTAATTGCCTAGGCCCTGGAGTATCATTAATAGAATTTTGTCTCAATTGAGAATTTCGAAAATAGCCAAAAGAAACTTCTGTGCACAGGAAGGTCAATTTAATCATTATTGGAACATCTGTCATAAATTGAAGCCGATCGTAAGGATATACTAGGGTCCAATGATAAACATTTGGAATACCTTTTTAGTACAGATTCTACATGGAGAAAGCGGTAATCTCTTTCAGAGAGGCAAATTATGACAATAGAAATATTTTAAATTTTGCCTTCCTGAATTTTGATAATTTGGTCAAAAATAATTTTGTGTTAGAGGAAAAAGGAGTTTTGGTGTCTATAATGAAAATTACGCCTAGGTTTTATAAATGCTGGTTGCCTTGCTCTTTTTCTGGTTTCCATACTCCTGCCTGGATTGGGTTATGAGGATTCTTCCATTCTCATTAATTTAGTTGCCATTGTCAGTCATTCTGTAGGGTTAGAAGGGGCTTTTATGCTTATTAGTTGTTTTAGTTGATTTGGCAAACCATCAGTATGGCCTTCAAAACCAGTTGTGGATTAAGACCGAACTGTCTGTCACAATTTAATTTCTTGTGAAAATAATCAACTAATTTGTCATTTTTTGAATCAGACTTTAGCTGAGAAAAGTCCAAAAAATTAGCAATACTTGGGTGGAGAAATTGCTTAATTAGTATACAGCATAAATCATCAAAATTATCAATATTTAAGCAGTTATTTATGTAATGAGTTAAAGATGACACTTTCAGAAATTTAGCAATATTTTTAATTTTTGAAAAATTATTTTTATTATTTTCTTGGCAAATTTTGTTGAAATATCCCAACTATAAATCCATTTCCATCCCATTTTCGGGATCAAAAGAGATTATGGAAGGTTCTTGGACTATTCGCTCATCTACTAATTTATCAACTTTATTTTCTAAATTTTGACTTTGAAGGTTAAACACATTTGTTTTCTCTAGATCGGTGATTTTATCAGATCTAAGTAACATTAAGCATTAAAGCCTATTTTCAAATAAAAACACCATAAATTTATGAATGAAATTTGTTTTAAAAAATAGATTTCAATAAGAGATTTTAAAAATTCAATATTTTAATAATACTATGAAAACATAATTTGCAATAATAACCCAATTTAAATATGAAAAATAAAAAGGAATAACACAATATAAATCTTGATTTTCAATTCATATATTTGATGGACCAGTGGCGGATTTCCGAACAGGCTCATGAGGCGCGTGCCTCTGGCCTATAGCCTCATAAATTAAGGGGCCTCAAAATTTAGCTC